>BQNB010029474.1:0-55707 GCA_026074375.1 Tanacetum coccineum | reverse complement strand
CAAACACGTACAATAATAAAAATAAATAGCACATTTATTGACGTCGTCAAAGACTTGAAAACACAGGGTGTTATAGTTTAGAAGGAACGTACCCGCAAAGATGTTGTCTGGGTTTGCCCCCGCATTTCCAACCACATACACCTTCGCTGGAGCCCTGTCATTCCCAGCTTGATTACCACGGTTGCCTTTGTTGTTTTTCAGCCTTGGACATTCCTTTCTGTAGTGTCCCTGAACTCCGCATTCAAAACAAGTAGGTTTCTGACCCGATCCGGTGCCCTTCTGGTTGTTAATGTGGTTGGCGTTTCCCGTATCCCTACAGTCACGGGCGATGTGACCATATTTGTTGCATTTATAGCACTTTGGAGCACACGGACCGTCATGGTGGTAATTGCACTTTGAGCATAGGGGTCTAGATCCCCCATATGGTTTCTTATCACCCGATCCAGCAGTGTATACCCTGCCGGTGTTCTGCCTCTTATTTTGTTGATCCTGATTATTTCGGGAAGTATTTTCAAACTTCCTCTTCTTTTCAGCTTGTCTTTCTGCCATGGTACTGACTCTCTTGTCCATCAGTTCAGTGGCCATCTCGATAGCCTCTTGCATGGTCTTTGGCTTTGAAGCTACGATGTTTCCATGGATCATGTCGGGCAATCCCCCGACATACCTTTCAATTTTGTCTGACTCCTCAGGGAACATCCTAACACACAGCAGTGCTAGTTCTTGAAAACGTTGGTTGTACTTGACCACATCAGTACCTATCACTTTCAAGTTCCATAATTCAGCCTCGAGCTTTTTCATTTCGTTTCTTGGACAATACTTGTCAGTCATCTTCTTTCTCAGATCGACCCAAGTCATTGCATATGCAACATCATGAGTAACAGTCATAACATGGGAATTCCACCATGTTAGAAGCACGCTGCAAAAAGAGTACAATAGAAAAATTTTGATCTGGTTTTCCACCTAGCAGTTGCAATATGCGGAAACCAGACTCCATCCTTTCAAACCATTGAGTTAACTCAACCATCCCAGCATGCCCTTGAAATACAGAGGTTTGCACTTCAATGAAATCATGGTAATGCACACTCGAGCAACGCGTTCATATCCCCTGACACCATTCCGAAGTATTGGCTGTCAACGCCATCTGGTTGCGTCACGTGCTGCCAAATCGCAGTGACACCTGGTCCAATCAATAGGTGTGATTGGGCATTTAAAGACCGTAGTGGTTGTGGTTGCTGTTAGGGCTGGTTGATGTGACCAATTTTACCTTGTGGCTCTTTTGGTGCCATTACTTCAATCACAATCAAATACAATACCCGTTAATACATAAAATCTAATAACCATGAATGACATATCCCATGAAAAATAAAGTGAAGATCACATCACACAGTGAAAATATACAACAGAATGTAATCAATAATAAATAACCAAATCGACAGTCATTTCAATAAACAAATTCGATTACAAACGTGACCTAATACAACCATTCCATATATAGATTGGAAAATATACATGAATGGTTTAGATACAAAATGATCATAGGTTACCAAAATAAACATAACAACCTAAAGCCTTACTAGCCGGGATTAAACCCGTAATACTTAGTAGGCTATATACAAAATGACTAGCCATAATAAAGTCTAATCTAAGAACTGCTACCAGCCTCCTCTGGCAGCTCTGGCTGTGCAGGACCCCCAACGGGTCCCTGCTGTCCCTGTAATGCAGTAACCTGCCCCTGTAATGTCATCACCTGTCCCTGTAAGGCTGTCACCTGCCCCTGTAGTGTGGGGACCAGTCCCTGAAGTGGAATCATCTCTCTTTGTAGTGTCTGCATAACAGTCAATGTCTGAATAATCTGCTGCTGTCGAGTACGATCAGCTGCCCTAAACTCTCTTATCTCTTTACGCCTCCCGCGGTCCGTCTTTAGTAAATCTGAAATTGCTATCTGTCTCCTACGGTCCACTGACTGTAACTCTCTGATCTCTGACATGTGTGCATGAATTGTGGTGCGTAGTGACATAACCTCTCCATGAGCAAGATCACTCGCATCCATCGATCATCCCCAAGCCTCTCTAGACATCCTAGCCTCGGTCTCCATGAGATGACGTGTATGTGCATGAGCACGTCTGTCTCTAAACAACATATTGACCCGACCAGCCAATAGCTGTCTCTGACTCTGCTCGTCGTCTAACCTCGTGTAGATCTCATCCGTGTCTCGCCTAACCATAGACTCAAACTCTCTCACGTGTGCACCCAACTCTGTATCAGTACTAACTGGAGCTCCCTGTAGGGTCTCAACAATCTCATCCCACGAATCCGTGATCCCATATCCAACATATCTCTCTGGGTCACGCCTGATCTCCCTGTCCATAGTGGCAACAAAGCCGTAATCTGCCCTAAGACCTCCAGCTGGTCTAGCAGCAGCAGCGGTGGAGCTCTCTCCTACCTCGTATCTGGGACCAAGAGCGATACCTAACCTCTTCCGAGGTGGTAGGTTAACCTCGGGTCTGTCCTCTCTACGACTGGCAGAGGGTAGTAACAATGGTGGTAATGAAGTAGGAGCTGATGTGGGCAAGGGTGGTGGTGCATCTGGTCTGGTGGGGGAGAGTATGAAGGGTGGTGGTAATGGTAGAGAATGGGAAGTAGCTGCAGCCTCAGCTCTCATCCGAATCATGGCAGCTCGATAGCCCAATGAACGAATAGGACTAGGAGGTGGTGCTGATAACACAGGTGAGGGTGGTGATAGTGGTAGTGATGGAGATGGTATTGGGGGTGGCAGTGGGAAAGGAATCTGGGGTGGTGATGAAGACCATGGAGATAGTGGTGATGCTGGTGGGGAAGATATAGCAAGCAGTCTAGCAACCTCAGAATCAGACCATGCTGGTACAGGTACTGGCTCTGGAATAGTAATCCTAGCTGTCATACGATATGCAGGGTGAGGTGGTGGTGTGGCCGCAGACTCATCAGTCTTAAACGGCTCAGTCTCCTCTGCAGACGGGGCAGTAGCTAGTAGAGCAACAACTACAGGGTAGGCAGGAGCTGGATGCTCCTCCTCCGCCTCCTCGTCAACCTCAACATCCATCTCATCATCCTCATCCTCCTCATCGGCCTCGATGTCCATATCATCGTCCTCATCCTCCTCGATGTCCATCTTATCATCTCCGTCATCTCCTCCATCAGCAGGATAGTCGATAGGATCCTCCTCAGGGTCCTCATCATCATCCTCATCCGGATCTGCCACAGAATCAGATCCGGGACATAGTCAGGTGACTGAGCAGTGGGTGAGGCATCCTCAATACCTGGCTGATCCTCCGCAATAATCTCATCGTCAGCATGCTCTGGACCTGGAATATAATCTGGCGAGGGTGGTGCCTGCTCTGGCTCCTCAGGGCCAGGCACATAATCTGGAGAGGGTGGTGCCTGAAGAGCGGCCTCTACGTACGGGTCCTCTGGCATGTAAGGTAGCTCAAGGAACTCATGATCATCGGCTCTTGGCGAACCTATGTCTGATAAGTCCTCATATGGACTGGACACTGCTGTGTATGTGATCCCTGATTCATCAGAATCAGACATGACTGTATTTGAAAATCCAAAAGTAGCTTATATTAGTAATTAATATAAGACTCTTATAGTAATATACATTTATAATATAACATGTATATCAATTATGAATGCATCCAATCCAACCAACTAATGCAACAAGTAGTGTATGCATGAATGTATGCACATATGTATGTCCCCGTGAAACCCTTTTGTTACAAAAACAACTTTTTGAAAACGGTTATAGTCCCTGCAAAAACAGTTGACCTGGTTCTCTAAATTGGCTCCTGATAACCAATCTGTAACACCCTCAAATGGTTTCACAGCGGAATAAGTCCGGTCCGTGTTACTTCTCATATCAAAACACAAGATGAATATATACGCCCATAAAGTAATTTAAAAAATGATACAATGGGATTTACAAGTATTTGTTACATAAAGCCAAGCTTCACTTGTCCACTTGTTCAAAGTAACAAAGATTCTAAGCCATACCTTATACAAAATGTAATGCGACAAAATCTTTAATGCATGATATCCCAATCAAAACCACCAATGTATCCCTTGCACCTCGTGCTTACTGATCCCCTGAAAAACATTGCTTTAAAACGTCAACAATAATGTTGGTGAATTCATAGGTTTGATAAATCATATATTGTAGGACCACAAGATTTCCCTAGTGGTAGATAATTGCAACCAGATGCAGACATCATATCAAATGTAAATTACGTTCCCTAAGCACATGACACTGAAGCTAACGTGTATGGAACACCAAATTAATGCCTATATTGCCCGTGATAGATGTTCTAACCCGCAACATCCTATATTCGACATGGTAACGTTCGTTGTCCAGTGATAGCTAATCACCCGAACGGGGGTTTGTCAACAACCCAATAGATCCTATTAATAACAATTCGCGCTCACAATCTCGCAATTGACAGTTCATGATAATGGGCTCAGATATGGGTTATCGCTACTTAGGCAACACGTAATCATAACATGAAACTTAACCACTTATGTCCAATTGTAAAGCATTGCATGTTTTTCACCCCAAAAACTTATAAAACAAAAACATGTAAAACGTGGGGCTATGAACTCACCTTTAGTGAGCGAATAACAAGAATATCACAGATAATGCGCCACGCAAATCGTCAGATGCAACCTATTTAAATTAAGGTCGTATAAGTACTAATCATATTGAGTAACCTCTATCATGCATAAGTCTATATAGCTAATCACCATCTAATTGTTTGAGTGAAAACATGTTTATAAAATTAAAACATTTATAAACATACTTTTGGTAAAAACGCCGTAACTTTCACGTTTTAAGTCCGTTTCTTACGTTTCTTATGCCCATCTCTTCGTATTAAGACGAGTTATCGATATTTGACATTTTCATAATTTTGGTCCCCCTGATGAACAGTAACTTTTACTGTTCCCACCAGACATGAATTTCACTTATATTGTTTTTATCGTCGTAAAACCCGTAAATGTCGTATTTTATTCGTTATAGCTCCGTTTTTAACGATTCTTTCGAGGACGTTCTCGTTATTGAAAGTTCTATCATTTTATGAGGTTTACAAAAATAAAACTTTCTGTCATGAATAGTAACTTTTATAAAAAAATGGTTTTATAAAAGTATTAATTGTCGTAAACTCGCGAAATTCATATCTCGTTCGTTATAAATTGAAAAATTACGATTCTTATCATTTTAGAATCCTAAAAACATGTGTAATCTATGAAAAATACCAAACTTGCTGTTTCATATAATTTTTATAAATTGTTTTATAAAAATTCTTTTATAAATTCGTTTATTTATCGTATAACTTGTTTTTAACGTAACTTTTTCGTTATTTATCCGTTTGACAAGTTTCTTACCTTTTCGGAATCGTCGTGAGTCGTACTATTTTATAAAAACATAAAATAGATAGGTAAAAATTCGGATTTTGGACAGAATGTTGGAGTTAGTTTGTTAGGTCCATTTTTAACCTTTGTTTCCATTCTTTACCATTTTTGTATTTCACCACAAGTCTCATAAATCATGTGTGTTATAAATCATACATATATTAAGAGTCCATTGTCCATAGTTGTCCTTCAAAGTCCTCATGTGTCCAAGTTGTATAAGTCTTTCATATTACTTATAAAACATAACTTTCTTATTTACCATAAATTACTAGTTTTACATATGACTATTTTTATATAATAACCATTAGTATACATGTAACACCCCCAAATTGGGTTGCAGCGGAATAAGGGTCCGGGGCGTGTTACTTCTCAGATCAATAACACAAGATAATATAAGAACGACCAAAAAGTCGTTTAAAACTGATACATTGGATTTAATAAAGTATGTGTTACAAAAGCCGAAGCATTACATGTTACTGTTATTATCACAAGAATTTCTATGCCATAACAGATATACAAAATGTACTTGGCGACAAAATCTTTAATGGCATGACTTCAAAATAATTAACCACCAATGATCCCTTCGCACCCGTCTTAATGCCTCCTGAAAAACATTGCATTTAAAAACGTCAACATAAAGTTGGTGAATTTCATAGGTTTATGTAAATGTGTATGCAGGACCGCAAGACTTTCCCAGTGATAATGCAACAGATGCAGACATCACAAAATGCAATTACGTTTGCCTAAGCTCATGACACCGAAGCTCGACATAATTGAATACAATATATAAATATTGCCTACATTGCCCTGTGATGATTTCAACCCCATAACTCAGTATCCACATGATATACTTTCATTTTCAGTGATTAGCTAGTCACCCGAACGGGAGATTCAATCCCAATAGATCTAACTCAATCATTCACACTCACTATTCCAGTATTGACAGTTCATGATTCATGGCCATAGTGGGACTCTTGCTTAACTTTGGCATAATCGTAACATAATAAAATGTACACTTGCGTCCAATTCTAAAACAGCATAATTTCTCACCCCAAAAACTTGTAATTTAATAATTGTAAAACATGGGGCTATGAACTCACCTTGAGTGAGTATAATGATAATTTAATATCACAAATGAAAATGCGTCACGCTAACGCCCGAATGCAACCTAGTTAATATAGGTCGAATCAGTACTCAAGTACGTTGTCTAACAACTAATATATATAATCCAATAATATTTTATCATCCGTACTATCGTTCGGGCAATCATAAATTCAAGAGGCAAGACATGACGTACGAGGAGTTTTACACTTTAAATCGTAAATCCAACAACTCGTCAATACGCCATCCGAAGAAGCCTCATTATGAAATTCCCTAGTAATATAGCACTTCGATAACAAATAACATATATAATCTATATAGCTATATCACCATCTAATCGTTTACGTGAAATCGTATTTTATAAATAAAAACGTTTATAAATACGCCTTTAGCAAAAATGACATAAATTTGTCGTTATAAACCCGTTTACTCGCGTTCTTACGCCCCCGCTTTCGTATTAAACGAGATCATAAAATCACATTTTTATGTTTTTGAGATTCTGTGATAATAGTGAGATTTACTGATCATAACGCAATAAAATTGTTTTTATACTTTTATTAACGTAAAACCCGATTTAGCCGTATCTTATTCGATTATAGCACCGTTTTTAGCGATTCTTTCGAACATGTATCACGTTTTAAAAGTTTTATCATATATTGAATGTTTACAAATGTATAAGTTTTCTGCCATGAATAGTAAATTTTTATAAAATTTGTTTTTTAAAGTATTTAGCGTCGTAAACTCGTAACTAGTGTATCTTCTTCGTTATTAATCAGTTTTTCGAGTTTCTTATCATTTTGAATCCCTCATGAGATGTACTATACTTTATAAAACAGAAAATGCTATTACGAAATTCCAAGACCAAAACAGCAGTTTGAGGTTTTGTGATTAGACATGTTTTTAAGCTGATCTTTAGTACCATTTAGGTTAACGACCTTTATTACAAACTACTGTCACAACATTCATTATTCTTATTGTTTTACATATATAAAATCCATTAGGTCATACTTTGCTCATGTGAGTCCAAGATAACAAGTTTAACATGTTATTTACATTATTTTCATTTGCAACTTATTAAGTAAATCATTAAAACCCTAATTTGTACTTAAACATGTTTATACTTAAACAACATGTTAAAACACTTATACATCCCTTTTAACATAATATTATCATCCATATGACATGTAAATAAGTGTACAAAATAATGATCATATGTAAAAATCCATTTCACATATTCAAAAGTACCCTAGATGGTGATTTAACTAAGTATAACATATGAACACATAAAATCTTAGTTATGAAATGATTAAGCTTTATATATAACCTTGTGTGGATGAGTAGAGAAGAGAATAACAATCACACCTTTTTTTTTGATTTTTTATTTTTTTTGTTTTTTTTTTTATTTTGTGATTAACAACCTTGGCTTGAAAATATTAGGTGAAAACCCTAATTTCAACCAAAAACCCTAATCTTGCAATATCTTGTTAAAACCCTTTCAAAGCTTAACCAACCCTTCAATTCTTCTTAGAATACCTTAAGTATGATATGTAAACACTAATATGGTGAAAGAAAATCAAACTATGAATTGTGTTTGGAGGGGGTTTTGAGTCGTGGGCTCTAGTGAGAACAAAGGAAGAGATTTGTGATTTCTTTGTAATGAAATGTAAAGTATGAGCTTTTCTATCACAAGTGCACCCTTATTTATACTACTAGGAAGATATTTTAGTGTCTAGTTGATGTATGCAAGGTGGCAAAGCTTCTTGAAGAAGATTGGATGACATGAGAATAAGATAGGCTTATTTAGAGCTTATCTTGGTCTAGTCATGATACAAGTTGCATGTATAAAGATATTTGTGAAGTTCTTGGTCTCATCTTGGCTTATCCTAGTCATATTACACGAAATATATGTATATGTATAAGTTAGATTATGTTTTGAATCATTATATAATGAATACTTGGTATTATATAATGTATAATATGTAGTATAAAACTAAGAAAAATTATAATTTTACATAGTAAGTTATGATTTGAATCCTTCAAAATGAATATGTAAAAGTGAATAAATACTTGAAGTTTAAATAAACTTTAAGTAATTGAGGTACAAAATTTTGTATATGAATTGAAGCGTAGATAAGTTAACGTGCTTCCGGGAAGGCCTAATCGTATTTTATCGCGAAACGTAAACACTTAACGTAACCAATAAAAATAAAATGAACAAAGTTGATAATTATCCTCATAATAATCATATAACACTTGCTTGATGTGAACATTTAATTGTTTAATGCCCGTTTACATTGTATGATCATTTTTAGTTTTAGCGCGATTAGCTTAACGGATTACTATTTAAAGCAAAACGCGTAAAACCCTAAAAATAAATTGTGAATTACATAATGTCGTACAATGACCTAAAACACGAGGTGTTATAGTCTTTCCCCGTTAAATGAGCCTTGTCCTCAAGGCTTATGACACGGCACTTGATGATGGTGCGGTCTTGGTGAAGAGGTGTGGATATTTCTTCCTGAATTGATCTTCACGTTCCCATGTAAACTCAGGACCCCGCCTAGAGTTCCATCGAACCTTGACAATTGGGACACGGCTTCGCCTCAATTGTTTGACTTCGCGATCCATGATTTCTATAGGCTCTTCAATAAAATGAAGCTTGTCATCCACTTGGAGTCCTTCCAACGGAACGACTAATGGATCGTCAGAATAACATTTCTTCAAGTTGGATACATGAAACGTATTGTGGACCCTGCTCAGCTCTTGAGGAAGCTCAAGCTTATAAGCAACGGCTCTAACCTTTTTCAACACTTTGAAAGGTCTGACATATCTGGGGTTTAACTTCCCCCGTTTGCCAAAACGTACGACCCCTTTCCAAGGTGAAACCTTAAGCATAACTTTATCTCCAACTTGAAAGTTGCCATCGGTTTTACGCTTAAGTCAGCGTAGCTCTTTTGTCGATCGAGAGCGGTTTGAATCCTTTGTTTGATCTGGATGATCCTCTCCGTTGTTTCTTGCACTAATTCTGGACCAGTGAGTTGAACTTGTCCAACCTCACCCCAACATACGGGTGAACGACACTTTCGACCATAAAGTGCTTCAAACGGTGCAGCCTTAATGCTAGCATGATAACTGTTATTGTATGAAAACTCGACTAATGGCAAATGTTTAACCTAACCATTTCCAAAGTCAATTACGCAAGCACATAGCATATCTTCGAGAGTTTGGATGGTTCTCTCGCTTTGTCTGTTAGTTTGCGGATGATATGCAGTACTCATATCTAAACTTGTACCCAAAGCCTTCTGAAGTGACCTCTAGAAATTTGATGCAAACCGAGGGTCACGATCACAGATAATTGAGACAGGTATTCCATGCTTCGTGACTACCTCCTTTAGGTACATTCTCGCCAGTTTATCCATAGGATCCGTTTCCCTCATTGGCATAAAAATGGCAGACTTTGTAAGTCGGTCAACGATCACCCAAATAGTGTCATAACCTTGTGACGACTTAGAAGCATTGTGACAAATCCAACGTGATGTAACCCACTTCCATTGATGTATATCAGGGCTGTAACTACCAAACCCGATGTCTCTGATGGTTCGGGCCTTGACCTAGCACAGGTCAAACATTTGCTAGACATAGTTGGCGTGTTGGCTTTCATATGGGCCACCAATATAGTTCTCATATCCTTGTACAATTTTGTCCAAACCCGGATGAATAGATATTTAGACTTTGTGGGACTCGGCAATAATCAACAGTCCTTAAGTCGCCAAAATGGTAACCAACTCCTTCCATTTTAAGCACCTAGTTCCATCTGCACGGGTTCCAAACTTTTCCGTTTCTAAGTTTCTCCGCTCTTTTGATTCTCAACCATATACCCCTAACATCAACTTCTTGATGTTCTCAGGCTTTGTCGTGCTATCAGTCTGAGCTTTTAAGATTAGTATAGGATGATCTAGCCCATAGTCATCACTAAGGCCCGAACACTTAGTGTTTCACGTTCCTTTCCTGCTCAAGCATCAGCAACAACAGTTGCCTTTCCCTGGGTGATAACAATTTCGCAATCGTAATCACTCGTAACGTCAAACCACGACGTGCCTCATATTAATTCCCTTCTGATCAAGAATGTGTTGTAAACTCTTGTGATCAGTGAACACCGTGCACTTGGTTCCGTACAGATAGTGCCTCCAAATCTTTAGAGCGAACACTACTGCCCCAAGTTCTAAATCATGAGTTGTATAGTTCTTTTCATGAATTTTTAACTGGCTTAATGCATAAGAAATCACCTTTATCTCTTGCATCAACACAACGCCTAACCCTTCTTTGAAGCATCAAAGTTGCAGATGAAATCTTCGCTTCCCTCAGTAAGGCCATGATTGTGCACTGCATAGCTTCTGCTATTAACATTTGAAAAGCTGCTTTCTGTTTACGCCCCAATCAAACTTGACACTTTCTGGGGTAGTGTTAGTCCCATTGTCTTGGCATCTTTGAAAACCATTCGCTGATCTTCTATAATAGCCGGCAAGGCCTAAAAATTGGCGAATCTCTGTTGGTGTTTTAGGAGACGCCCAAGTCTTGATACATTACAATCTTGGCAATGGTCAAACGTGAATGCCTCGACAGTCAATCACGCAACTGAGGAATTGTAACCCTGGAAAATCCCGAATTCAACATCTTGAGAACTTTGGCATACAGTTCTTCCTTCATAGCAATTTCAAGATCTGCTAAGGTGTTCTTCATGTTCCTTCTTACTTTTGGAGTAAATCAAAATGTCCTCGATAAGACAATTTACAAACTTTCCAATACGTTTTAACACACGTTCATAAGGTCCATAACACGGCCGGTGCATAGTCAAACCAAAAGATATGACTTGAGAATTCATTGGACCGTATCGAGTCCTGAATGCAGTCTTGGGAATGTCTTCTTCTCGAACCCTCAACTGGTGATACCCTGACCTCAGATCGATCTTTGAATAAATACTCGACCCTTGCAGCTGGTCGAATAGGTCATCGATCCTTGGGAGTGGGTAGCGGTTCTTCACTGTCAGTTTGTTCAATTCCCTTTGTAATCATGCACATCCGGATAAGACCATCTTCTTCTTTACAAACAAAACCAGAGCTCCCTAGGGGATAACTTGGTCCTTAATAAGCCTTTGTCCGTAAGTTCCTGCAGTTGCTCTGCCTAGTTCCCTTCATTCGGACGTGCTAATCTATAGGTGCCCCGTGCTATAGGTGTAGCACCAGGTACCAAATCGATTCGAAACTCCACTTGTCGAGTGGGTGGTATACCCGGCAAGTCCTCAGGAAAAACTTCAGGAAATTCTTGAACAACTGGCACATCTTCAAGTCGTTTCTCCTTTGACTTGTCTTCGTCTTTGGTTGCGGTGATATTTGCTAAGAATACATGACATCCCTTCGTTAAATACTACTGACTTATGTACCACGAAGAATTTTAATCGGTACCGTGTTATTGCTACTGCTTGTCACCTCGAACGATTAAAATTTCGTCTCCAAAAGGAATACGAACGATCTTTTCCGCACAGACAATAACGGCATGGTACTTTGCCAACCAATCCATACCAATTATTAATTTCGAAAAACTCCTAGTTCTACGGGCATAGGTCTTCTGTTGAAAGGGATGATTTAATGGTTAACGTACAACCCCGGATAATATGTTTAACCCAACTATTCGCCGTCAGCTAGTTCGACATTATAATCATGTCTAATGCATCATAGTGATAAACAATTCAGAGCATCAATGCTGTAGAAACAAAACTCCTATTCGTGCACCGTAATCAAATAAAATAGATGCATATCGGTTGTTTAGGAGAAATGTACCCGTGACGACATTGTTTGTTCGGTTTGCCCCTGCATTGCCTATGGTATACACCTTTGCCTGAGCCTTTACATTTCCAGCCATGACGTGATTACCCTGGTTTTGTTTGTTCTTCATTTATGTGCAATCCTTCTTGAAATGCCCTTGATCACCACATTCACAACAACCTCTATTAGCCCTAGTGTATGACCAATGTGGGATTCTTGCAGTCACGACCTAAATGACCAAATCTTTCACTGTGGCATCTGGGAGCACAAGGACCATCATGGTGATAGTTTCCATTTGGAACACAGAGTCTAGGCCCTCCGTAATGGTCTACTGACATCATTCTATAGCTAAAGCGCTCCAGTGATTTGACTCTGTTTGGTTCTGATGCTGGTTGTGTTCTGGCGGTGTCATCAGACTTTCTTTTGTTGTCAGCCTGACGTTCAACCCAAGTGTTGATCTTTTTGTCCATGAGTTCAGTGGCGAACTCAATGGCATCCTGCATAGTTTTTGGCTTAGTTGCCATCACACTGCCATGGATCGTGTCGGGCAAGCCATCGACATATTTCTTAACTTGGTCTATTTCTTCCGGAAACATCCGATCGCACATTAGTGCCAGTTCTTAGAAACGTTGGCTATAGGTTACCACATTGTTACCCTTCACCTTCAAATTCCACATTTCAAACTCCAACTTCTTAATTTCACCCGTTGGGCAGTATTTTTCTGTCATCATCTTTTTCAGTGTCCTCCACGACATTGCATGGGCAGCTTCAGGAGTAGTGGTCTTAACATGAGAATTCCACCATGTAAGAGCATTTCCTTGCAGGGTACACGTAGCAAATTTAACTTGGCAGGCTACTGTATAGTTGCTTATGCTGTAAACAGACTCCATCTTTTCAAACCACTAAGTGAGTCCCACAACTCCCTCAGTGCCCTTGAAGTTCAAGGGTTGGCATTTTAGGAAGTCCAGGTAGGTGCATACACGCAACTGCACATGGCTTCTGGCACCCGATCTGAAGTATGGGCTATCATCGCCATTTCGGGTTGCATAACGTGCAGCCATGCAGTAGTAGACGCTTCGATAATCATGTGCCTGAATTTGGGCATTGTGCATTGGTGACAGATGTAGTGGTATGAGTGTCTGTGACTGGTGTTGGTGTTGCATCTGGGTTTAACCTCGTGGTCTTTCTCTTTGGTGCCATTTTCTTTAAATCACAAGAAAACATAATACCCGTTAGATTTCATAAAATCATAACTATGACATAACATATACACATTAAATAAAACGAGATCACATCACACAGTGAAATGTACAACTGTTATTGAAATTAATCGTGGTATAACCAAATCGACATTCATTTATAATAAATTCGATTTCATAGATAACGTAATCCATCCATTTCATATATAACTTGGAAAAACATACATGTTCGGTTCAGATACAAGATGATTACTACACTTAGGTTACAAGACAAAAGAAACAACCTAAAGCCATACTAGCCGGGATATACCCGTAACACTTAGTATGCTGTACAAGGTAGATAATACCTGAACAAAAGACCTATACTGGGTAGCTAAACAAAACAAAAGATCTATACAGTCTGCTAGCTGGGAATAACCCATAATACTTAACAGGCTGCATAGCATAGCTACAACATAACCAAATCTAGGAACTGCTACCAGCCTCTCCTGGTGCATCAGGCTGTGACGGACCTTCTGCGGGTCCATGCTGCCTCTGAAACTCGACCATCTGTGTCTGTAGTCCTTTCAGCAACCTCAATGTCTTAGTCAACTGAACCTGTCTCTTGTGGTCTGATGTCAATAACTCTGAAATCACCCTCTGTCTCCTGTGATCTGCTGACTGTAACTCTGAAATCAATGCACTCTGCGCCACTACCGTAGTACGTAATGACATAACATCTGAACGTGCATAGTCGCTAGCATCCATGGATAGTCCCCAAGCCTCACGAGCCATCTTAGCCTCTCTCTCTATCATTACTGCTAAACGACGATGAACAGGCCTATCCCTATACAACAAGTTGACTCGGCCTCTCAGTTGAGACCGGTCATCTTGAGCATCCTCCATAATACCATACATGCTGGTAGTCTCCTCCTCAACAATGGTAGCAAGATCGGTAACCCTCTGATTGACCCCCTCTACGGTGGTCGGTGCAATCTCATCGATGGCTCCTACCAGATCATCCCATGTATCCGTAATGCCATAGTCTAACTCCCTAGACATCGGATGTCCAGGAGCGACATCTACCATATCGACGAATCCATAAAGGTCTCCCCTTGCTACGGAATAAGGGTCTTCCCTAGCTATGGCAGGTCCGTCCTGCCTAGCAGCACCGGCTGCTGAACTCTCCCCGACCTCATGACTAGGGGTGGGAGAAGCAAAATGCACCCTCTTCCGAAGCGGTAAACAACTCTCGGGAATCTCAATATGAGTAGGGCTATTGGGTGGTGGTGATGGTATCTGTGGTAATGGAGATGATAGTGGAGTAAGTGGTGATGGTGGTGGGGTGGTTAAGGCAAGAAGTCTCTCGACCTCTTCCCTAGGAGGAAGTGATATGGATGATTCATCCTGGATAGATATCTTGGCAGTCATATGGTATACAGGTGGGACAGAGTCGGCCGGAGCTGGGTGCTCCTCCTCCTGCTCCTCATCCTTGTCCTCGTCCTCATCCTCATCATCATCATCATCCCTATCAGCAGGGTAGTCAGCTAGATCCTCCTTAGGATCCTCATCGTCCTCCTCCGGCTCCTCCTCCGAATCAAACTCAGGAACATATCCTGGTGAATCTGCAGTGGGTGACGCAGTAGAAGCAGATAGTGGCTGCTCCTTGGCCGGGAGTATCTCATCCTCTTGTAGCATGTACTCAGGGTACATCGGCTCAGGAACAAAGTCCAGTGGGGGAGGTGATTGCGGCTCCTCAAGGCCAGGTATGTAGTCAGGCGATGGTGGAACCTCGGGTCCAGGTATGTAGTCAGGCGATGGTGGAACCTCATAAGTTTTCTTGTGATTTTTGCTTTATCCGTACCTACACAATGACAAAGACAAAACAAGCAATATTCAAGCATTTAAACCTAATTTTTATCTTTTTTAGGGTCTATTTTGATATAAAATGGATATGTGTTTTCACACATATCAATGACCATTTGTTATGTGGTGAAAACCAACATGTGAAACATCAGCAGTATTAACAAAGTCACCAGAATTCACACCAAATCAGCATATCCATTATTAATCAAATAACCTTTAAGCTCTAATCCTACAAAATGTTAGTTCCAAACACAAAGAAACACAATCCAAAACATCTTGCATATTGCTCATAATAACTGACAGTATTGACTTTTAAGCTTAGCAGTACTAAGTATCAGTTACCAGAATTAACCGATTTTTATCACTTGGCAGCTCTTGCACTCCATTCTAAGCATCCATGATGTATAATCCGCTGCACTTATACACATAGTTCCATATAGCCTTCCCTCAAATAAAGCTTCTATGTGTATTATCAGCTATGCCAATACACATATATAGAGCAGCACTAAAATTAGACTAACAGTATAAATTTTTCCTCCAATAACTAATAGCAACAACATCCTCTATCATCACAAGCACACTAGAAATTACAGATAGACAGTGAGAATTTCATGAGGATCCATTAGTAATGCTAACCCTGAAAAAAAGTAAAAACTAATTCTCCCCTCAAACAATACTCAAGATTAAGTAATCAATGCTAGCAGTAAAAAGTTAAACCTGCTAACATCAAAAGCCTTTGTGAGAAGATCTGCAACATTGTGGTCTGTGTGAATCTTGATCACTTGAATCAACTTCTTCTCATAAGAATCTATGATGAAATGGTGCCTTATCTCAATGTGCTCTGTTTTAGAATGAAACATTAGATTCTTCACAATACAAATGGTGCTTTCATTATCAATGTAAATCTTGGTATTCATGAAATTGAACCCATAATCAAGCATTTGATTTTAGATCCATAGCACATGTCCACAACAATTAGCAGCAACAACATACTCTGCTTTAGTAGTAGAATTGGCTACTATATTCTGCTTCTTACATTGCCATGAAATCAACCTCTTTCTAAGAAATTGACAACCTCCTGTTGTAGATTTCCTGTCAAGGCTAGCTCCAGCATAATCACTATCAGAAAAAGCTTCCAAGTCAAATGGTGAATCCCTAGGATACCAAAGGCCCAATTTAGGCTGACCTTTTTACTATTTAAATATCCTCTTCACACATGAATATGTGAAGTCTTTGGCAATCACGGATTGCCACGCTGGCAATCTGTGTGTGCACATATGCGATCCAACGTCCCAAAGTAAATATCCAATGATTGGAATAAATAAAGGGTGGAGATTAAAAGGAGTGTGTAAGAGTGCTCAGACCCTAGAAGGTTCTCTCAGCAGCTATAAAAGGCCCTCATTTACGCACACAGGATCATCTTCTTTTCTTGTAATTTTTTAGCTTATGAAATTTTCATGTATTTTCTTTAAATTCCTATTGTAATCTCTTTCCAGTAATGTAACAAGCTTTTAGTAAATGAAAGTTAGTCTTCTTTTAATAAAATTGTTATAAATTCTCAAATAGCTCTAGTGTTCTCATGTTAATGACTCATAAGCTCTCTATAAGCTCTCAATAGCTCTCTAAGTCTCTAAGCTTAGATAGAGCTTAATTCAGTCTTAATACTACTTAAATCCTAAAATCAGTTAATACCTTAACTACTTTGGACTTTTAAAGCTTATGGAAGGTGAGCCAATCATGGAAGGGTCACTAAGGCACTTTAACTGGCTTATCCTGATACCAGAGTTGTTGATAAGCTCATAGAGCCTATAAGCTTCTGTTAAACTGAAGCAATTAGTAAGTTTTCTTTTCAATTCCTTTGTTCTTAAATTTTAGCTTAATAGTTTTATATCTTAGTTTTCCTACACTTAGTCTAAAAAATTTCAAAAACCAAAAAATAGATAGCATAAGAGTAGATCTTAGATTTTGGCTTATTAGGTTATGAATTCATGTTTATTAATCTTGTTAAAAACTCATTGATATCTGGTATAAAGGTTTAGATAAGTAGAAAAATAAAAAAAAAAAAATAAATTTATTTTTTAACATTTCATTTTCAAAGCTTGTGAAATATGTGTATAGTTATCAAGGGTGTTTGGATTAGTGCTAATTGACCATCAAAAGTCAAAGGAATTTGGTGATTTCTTTTTGGTTAGTTAGAATATTATATTTGATCAAGTTTTGGATAAATTTGCCAAGTTAATTTGAGCTTATGATGATTAATTAACCAATCTCTAAACCTTCTGCAATCTAAACTATATCAACTCATCTTGCATTGCCTCTATCCAGCTTGGACCTGTCAAAGCTTGTGTCACTTTCTTGGGTTCTATTTGTGACAGAAAAAAGGCAAATAAGCAGTTTTGATAATCTTTGTAATTTGTTCTCCTCTGCTTTTTGATGTAACTGACCATAGCAAGTTCTTTAGAAATCTTGGTCATCCTCCTTGTTTAAGTAGCTAAATTTATGTCTCCAATGATCTGGTCCTTAGGATGATCCTTGTGAATTATGGTTGTGGGAATAGGACTGACATTCATGGTGGTTTCCATGTTGTTAAGGTCAGCCTCTGCACCCACATCTTCATCATCATATGCACCACTAAAGATACTAGTATTTAGAAGATCAGCGGTATCCTCCAAATCAGGCATAAGAGGATCAGTAGGAGGATCATCAGCATTAGTAAAACTTTTCCTAGCAGTACTAACAGATGGACTAACAGTACTATCTCTGTTAGTGTTATTAGCATCACATTTCTTCTGTTGAACAAGCAAATTATCCAATGCAACTCTGAAATCTTGCACATTCTGGTCATCTTCTTTATTTGAAGCTCCTCCTTCCTTCTCTTGACCATTTCTTTCACCTTTATTTGTTGGTTCTTCATTAGTCTTTTTACCAGCATCATCAGCAACTACATCCTTTGAGCTCTGTAGACTATTATAAAGTAATGGTAGAAGACTATATTGTTGAGTATGTACTGCATCAACATTATCCTTGATACCTGCATTATTATTAGTTTGATTCCATGTAGTAACTGGCTCATAATTCATAGAGTTTGTTAGTAAATCAATATCAAAGAGCCAATCTGGTCCACTCCCTGCAACATTGGGTTTGTTTTCAAGAAAGGTTATGTGTAGGTTTTCCTCTACCTTCCTAGTTCTAGTGTTAAATACCCTAAAAGCTTTGCTATTTATAGATTATCCAACAAAGAACCCCTCATCAGCCTTCCTATCAAATTTTCCCAGTAGATCTAAGGTATTAAGAATAGTCACAGGACACCCAAAAGGTCTCATAAAACTTATACTAGGTGGTCTACCATGTAATAGTTCATAAGGTGTTTTGTTGTGAGGCTTGGTCACTAAAACCCTATTCTGAACATAACAAGCAATACTAACTGCTTCAACCCAAAATGTAGTAGGTAATAATGAATTTGCTAGCATAGTCCTAACTGCCTCTATTAGTGTCCTATTCTTTTTTTTAGCAACTCCATTTTTTTGTGGAGTTCTGGCAACACTAAACTCCCTCTTAATCCCTTTCATCCCATAAAACTGATTCATGCCATTATTTCTAAACTCGGTTCCATTGTCACATCTGATGATTTTAACCTTATGATTTATTTGGTTTTCTATACCAGTAATAAAAATTTTAAGGATCCCACTGGTCTCATCCTTAGTGGCCAAAAAGAAAACCCAACTAAACCTACTATAGTCATCAGTGACAACAAGGAAATATATATTGTGATTGATACTCCTTACAGATGTTGGCCTAAATAAATCCATATACAACATTTCTAAGGGTTGGTTGATAGAGCTCACAAGCTTGGTCTTACAAGAAGCTTTGTGTTACTTTCCCTTCTGACAAGCAACACAAGTATGGTCATTTTCAAAAAGCTTTGAAGGCAAACCTCTAACAAGGTTTCCCTTCACAAGTTTGTTCATAGTTTTAAAGTTTATATGACCAAGCCTCCTATGCCATAAATTAGACTCATCTATTGTAGCCTTTGCAAATAAACAAGTCAAACCTCCTGAAGGAACAACATTCTTTAGATCAAAACTGTACATGTTGTTCTGTCTGGGAACTTTAAGCAAGACTTGACTTTCATCAAGTAGCTTAAAGTCAGGAGATAGAACAAGACATTCAGTCTCAGTGAAAAGAACACTGTTTTTCTTGTCACACATTTGTGAGACAGAGAAAAGGTTAAACTTAAGTTCCTTTACAAAGTATACATCTTCAAAGTCTAATTTCCCAGTCCTAATTTTACCTTTTCTAGTAATTTTACCTCCTTTAGGACTTCTTGCAAATGCAAAAAATCTACCATCAACCTCTTGATAATATGTAAGAAAGGACTTGTTTCTAGTCATATGCCTAGAGCATCCACTGTCAAAAATTCCTTGATCCTGTAAAGTATATTGTGGATTACCCTGCACTCAAAATGAGAGAATTAGTTTCTCTTGGGGACCCAAGCCATTACTGACTTGAGTCTGCCTTGTAGATCAACATAGTCAAATCTTTTAAACATGTATGATCCACTGTCTTTGGAGGTATGGTCAATAACATTTCCTGTTGGTCTCTAAATCCAGCATGCTAAGGACTTAACAACATTTTCCCCATATCCCACAGCAGCACTAACTGCTGCTTTTGGCCCAACAGTAGTTACATTGTTAACCCTAACAGTTTTAACTTTTTCATTAAGATTATAGGTTTTAGCTGCTAAGTTTTGGTTAAAAGCCCTTCTTACTGGTGAATGTGCTTTAAAATAAGAATATGTTTTGGGTAATGCATCATTCACTTTTTATTTAGGGGCAGCAGCTAACTAATGCTGCTGCTCTTGGAGAGTTTTGCTTAGCAACATTAACTGGTACTTATCCTAACTTTGTTGCAACTATTGTTGGAATAAAATTCCTTTTAGGATGTGGGTGAGTCAATTTATTTTGGTGGTTTACCCTCTGAACATTGTTCCATACTGGTCTAATTTCCTTTTGACCAGTAACCCTTCCCTTTTTATTCAACATAGGTTTTTCTACCATTTTATTGTCATGAAAATCACAGTCTTTGATTAAATGGTTGAAACTTCCACATACAAAACAAGCTTTCTTTATTAACTCAAAACCATTCCCTAGTGTCTGAGTCATCATTCCATTCCAGTTTCTTATATTACCCCTAGGACTTTGACTTTTCCTAGGATACTCTACTTGCTTATGTGTGTTTTCTTTATTAACAGATTTCACATTCTCATCAGATTTGACAAAATTAATTTTTGTAAACTTTGGTTTTGTCTGATTAGTTTTAGGTCTAAACACACTATTATTATCACTATCAGTGTCCCAATCTTCAATGATAGGAGCACTAGGCCTAACAGTTTTAGGCTTTTCTACAATATCCTTACTAGTCTTAGATATACTAGTTTTAGTTTTACTCACTTTAGTCTTATAGACAGAATCATCTAACCCAGCAAAGGATAAGTCAGGTCTTGAGGGCATGTAGTTCCCAGTGTAAGGAGGGGGGACTGCATGAAACCTTTCACCTGATTTGAATCTATCATTTACAGGACTATTATCTACATCACTTTCTCTACTGTTAAACACACTATGAACCACTTCACTCTCATTCATTTGACTATCATAACTAATACCAGCTTTGTCTTTAGCACTTATTTGACTATTTATCAGTTTAGTTAGATTCTTTGATGATTCTTCATAATTTTCTAGTTTAAGTTTCAAATCATCTTTCTCTTTTAAAGCTTCTTCTAACTGATTTTTAAAGTCTTTGATAGAGATATCTTTCACTTGGACATCATACTTTAAAAATGCAATATCTTCTTCATAAACAACTTCAATCTTTTCATGAACAACTATACTAGCTTCTAATGATTCTAATCCCATTTGATAACCTATAATTTCTAGATTAGATTTATTAAGAGCTTCACGCTGTTGATCATACTGTTTTTGAAGAGTTTCATATGATTTTAAGCAATCTTTAGAGCAAGTATGTACCTCAGAGTCTGAACTTGATGAGCCTTGGGATGTATAGGCCATTAGAGCAAAGTTTGTGATGCCTTCTTCAGCCTGAAAGCTCTAATCATAACCACCTATCCCATCTTGAACAACCAAGGCATTTGTAGGAGTTTCCATTGGTACAACCCTTCTTGGAGTATCTCCATTTATATTCCCCTGATTCCTTGGTGCCTTGCATTCTCTAGCAAAGTGACCTCTCCTGTGGCAGTTGTAACATTCAACCTTTGTCTTATCAAAGCCAACAGTTTCTTTGCCATTGAAATTCAGATTCCTTCCTGTCTTCTTTAAGAATCTTTTCACCCTCATGGTAAGCATGGCCACCTGCCATTTGAGATCCATCTCTTCAAGATCATCAGTATCAATCTGCTCCAGATCTTCATTGTCTAATTGTGGACTATTAGATTGATTAGCAAAGAAGGAAAACATGACATCATTAGCATAAGTTAAGGAAGAAGCTTGTCCCTGTGAACTAGCAGTAGAAACTTCATGAGCAGTATTAACTGCTTCATTAGTACTGCTAGTTTTTTCTAAAGATATAAAAACCACATTTTAAGAGTTTGAGCTTGATTGGCCTTTAATCTCATATTCATACACCTTCAGATTATTATACAAATCATCCATGCTCAATGTGTCTAGATCATATTTGTTTCTCATGATTAAAGTAATATTGTTCCAAGCTGATGGTAGACTTCTCAGCAACTTCAGATTTGCATCTTCTTGAGAGATAACCTCACCATGAATTTCCAATTAGTTGATGAGTTTCTGAAACCTATGATAGGTTTTATCCAGTCCTTCAGATCTTGATGCAGCAAAATTCTCATTCTGCTTCAGTAGGGTTTTCTGCATTTTATTTGATTCTTTGTTGCCTCCAAACCTGGTCTTGATTGCTTCCCATAAGGTCTTCGCATCCTTGATTCCATAAAACTTCAATAGGTGCTCATCAGGAATGGCCAACAACAGAGTGCTTTTTGCTTTTAATTCATTCTTTCTTGCTAGCTTTTGTTCAACAGTTTTAGGAGGAATGGGACCTTCAGTACCAGCACTAGCTGATGCAATAGCTGGTGCATCACCATTCACAATAACCTCCCAAAGAGCATAATCAGTGTGAGTAAGATATTGCTCCATTCTCATGCTCCAGAGATCATAGTCTCCTGTTTTGAGTACTGGAAGTTTTAGTGCAGACACTGTTTGGGTAGTTTCTGATTGTGACTCCATCTTTTCTTTGACTAACAGATCTTGTATAGATATAGTGTTCTTCTTATTCAAAGTTTCTCAACAAGCTCTGATACCACTTGTTGATCCCTTTTGAACAGATCTTACTTAGCTTGTTAAAGCTTAGTTGTGTTGGATAGATCCAAAACAACTATAGTAGAAACTAAGATTGAGAATATCACAAACTATGCGGAAACTAGTTTGCAATACTAAGAAGAACAATAAAACAGTAAACAAACTTTTACTAAACTTTCAGCCTCAATATGAAACGATCACTCTGAATAGTAATAGGGTTACAAAATAACCTTGAAGCTACGAATATCAAAGATGTACTCCTAACATTATGCCTTAGGACCTCCTTTTATACACCAAGGAGTCCTACAAGGCTTACAATACTTTCCTAACTTATCATGATCTTTTCTATAAACAAACGTAATCTCCTAAACAAATAAGTTATACATATCTTCTTTACAAATAACTAATACTTATCTTCGTAAGTATTCTTGTTCTCCAATCAATCTTTGATCTCATCTCTGTCAGCATAATCCTTCCAGCAGTAGTAATCACTCAGCAGTTGTAACTGAGCACAAGCAGTATTAACCACTTAGAAGTTTACTCTAGCAGTATTAACATACACTAGCAGTACTAACTTTTGTACTAGCAGTAATAACTATTTAGTATATTTTCAGTCTTCATCTCTGAGCAGTCTTAACTTCTATTAGCAGCAGTAACTTTATGCTAACAGTACTAATATATACTAACAGTAGTAACTAGCAGTAGTAACTTTTACATTACTAGTACTAACTACTTAGCATAATTTTCATTAGTATTACTAGCAGTACTAAGTTATGCTTGACAACACTAATATATACCTGAGCAGTAGTAACTCTAAGAATCATCTTGAAGTATTTTAATCCCAACAAAGGCTAATACCTTTGGGTATTAGCCATTATCATGAAGATCTGAATGTTTAGTATTCGTTTATCTTGATTTCTTGATTTATCGTTGTATGCTTGTTTATGTTTATCAATTTATACTTGTTTATGTGCTTTTGTATGCGACCTATCATTCAACTGGATCTAGTGAAGCATACCAAGTAGATTTAGAGTCCGGGATAGCTCTCCATATAGTAATTTATACATCTAAAATTATAGTTATACAAATATTGTCCTTCTAAGTCTGTGTCTCAGATACGCTTCGGGCTTAACTAGTTAATTGGATATTGCCAATGGTTTACTGATCGTGTTGACTAGCAGGTGACCTAGATAATTCAACAAGTAACGTTCTGATTCCATCGGATAGTTGGACAAGTGGACTACTAGTGTATAAATTGCCATTAAGCGGTAAGTGGGTAAAGTCTTTATGAAATAACCCTTTTTGGGTTCATATGAGCTACGCTTTTATGAATCAGGCTGCGTGGTATGTGATGGGTTTCGTTATGGATCTGTTGTTGATAGATTGGTGGAGCACGTATATGTCTCGAATGCATTCTGAAATAACAGCACAAATGGATGCGTGGAGAGAAGAAGAAATGAAACCCTAATTCATGTTTGTATACGCATCAGCAAAGGAGGGTTTCGTTGATATATGATACATATTAGATGCTGCTCGTTTTTGCCTTAATTCTGTCAAGGAGAAAAGTTAAGTCTGGTCCTAAAAATTTTAATACTGGTCTCGACCAAGGTTAATTCTGGTGGTTATTGGATTAATTCTGGTCGCTTCATGATTAATACTGGTTGTTAGTATGTCATTAATACTGGTTGCTTTGAGAATTAATTCTGCTTTCACAAGTTAATTCTGGTGGAGTTTGTGACAGAACAGCAACAGTACAACGACAGAATTTGTGTCACTAAAGGCTTTGGGAGGAAGGAGAATGCAGCCTAGTGACAGCCTAGTGACAGCCTGGTGACAGAAAAGCGACGACTCAGTGACAGATTAAGTGTCGCTAACAGAATGGGAGGAAGGAGACCTCAGGTTAGTGGATGTTTGGCAACATTATTTGTGGTCATCGTCAAGAGACAGGATAGTGACAAGATTTTGTGTCACTAACAACACGCTTTGTAACAGATTTGCAAAAAATTAGTGACAGATTATTTGTCACTAACAGATGTTAGCAACAGCTTTGGGACAGAAAAAAGTGTTGCTGATTTGGTTTGGTTGTTAATTCTGCTAGGCTTATGGTTAAGTCTGCTAGTTGTGTCCGATATAGCTAGTTTGTACTGCTAGCGTTGGCCGATATCGGATGACACACACTTTTTGATTTATTGGATGGATTTGGATCTTGAGTGATGATGGCTTGTTGTGGAAAGTATTATGAAAGACATTTGATGCGATGACCTTTTAATCAATTATGTGACAAGGGTACCCTTTTTGTTCGTAGATCGCCGGATGAGGCAACGGTACAAATAAGGAATACAAGCAGATCGCCGGATGAGGCAGCAGTCACATGAGAGAAGATGATGTTGTTGCACTTAGATGTTTCTCATTAATTATAACTATTTGAAGCCAACACGGACGCATTTGGGTCTTGAACAGTGATTATTTTTGATGAAGATTGGTTATTACTTGTGTGTTGTTGTAGTTGATTTTCACAGGTGCGTGTCTTATTATATCTCAAATGGCTGACAACATTTAAAGATAACTTGTTCGTGCTTATAATGTGGTGACGAAGACTTGACGAATCTAGCAAACGTGTACGATCTATCTTATGGTGCTTACTACGTACATTTGCTATCACTTAGTATGTGTCTCATAGAAGATGAGGATTTTTGTCAAGAGGTTGCGGTCTACTTATAATTATCAAATGATTACCAGCATTTGTATAAGTTCGACGTCACGTGGATAGTGCAAGACATAAGACACAAGCTTGGGAGATTCTACTTCTTCAACATATGGGTAATACTCATTTTTCTTCATCAATAATTACTACTTGGAGCCTACTAAGTTCGTGATTCAAAGAGATGGTTATCACTTAAGGGGAAGTGCTTATTAGTTGCTTATCTACACGAAGACCCTTATTGGATGATTACAAAAAGGGGAAGAAGTTTCATGATTTGCAACTTATTATGAGTGGTGACATACAGGAAGATCTTAATTCAAGGGGAAGCTTTGAAGGTTGTTTCATACATGAAGATTGTTTTGTAATCTCAAATAGGGGAAGATTGTTGGGAATTATAATTTGATGATTACAAAACATTATATGCAACATTGAAGATAAAAGAAACAACAAGGACTTAAAGATAAATATTAAGTTAGCTTTCATAGTAAGCTAGGTTTTATGTAAACCCTAGCCCCTCTAGTATATAAAGAGAGGTAGGGTGAATAGTTTTAGCATCTAGAAAAACACAGACTTCTCAATGAGAGTCTAATAGCAAAGTGTGTGTCGTGTAATAGTTGTAGTTAGCCATAGATGAGTCATGAATCATCTATGTGCTTATTAGTTTATTAGTAGTCTTATGAATAAGAAAACCTTGTTCATAACAATGATTGTGTTCTTAATTATTCCGCTGCGTGTTTGTTAATCATTGTTATTATATCCTAGATGGCTAGATCATGGTTTTACAATAATCCTTCTAGCAGTAGTAATCACTCAGCAGTTGTAACTGAGCACAAGCAGTACTAACCACTTAGAAGTTTACTCTAGCAGTATTAACATACACTAGCAGTACTAACTTTTGTACTAACAGTAGTAACTACTTAGTATATTTCCAGTCTTCATCTCTGAGCAGTCTTAACTTCTATTAGCAGTAGTAACTTTATGCTAACAGTACTAATATATACTAATAGTAGTAACTAGCAGTAGTAATTTTTACACTACCAGTACTAACTACTTAGCATAATTTTCATTAGTATTACCAGCAGCACTAAGTTATGCTTGACAGCACTAATATATACCTGAGGAGTAGTAACTCTAAGAATCATCTTGAAGTTTTTTAATCCCAACACACGTAATCTTGTTTAAAAGTGTACTTGCGTCCAATATGTAAAACAATGCATGTTTCTCACCCCCAATAGTTGTAAATCATTGTAATTATATACAATGGGCTATGAACTCACCTCAGTAAATGATTTGATTATATAAATCAAATATGTAAATCGTCTCGGCAAATTCGATTGCAACCTAATTAATTATAGGTCGTATGAGTATAATATATTTGAATAATTACAACATATAATTTTATAGAGTTACATCACCACCTAAACGTCTTTGTTTAATTTATATAGTTGAAATGATATTTCAATTGTACTTGTCAAATAAGTGTCTAAGTATTTGTATTTATAAAAATAGTATCTTTTTCCAACTATTGATTATTTGTTAATAATACTTAATTTAATATTTTTATTACTTATATAATGATATTATATAAAGAGTTAAATTATTTTGCAAAATAATATTTATAAAGTTAAAAACATATATAAATATTATATAAGTAATATGACATTATTTCTTAAGGTTTTTATAGCCCAAACTAACCCGAAAACACTCGTAACCCATATTTTATAACTCTAACAGCCCACATGTGTTTTTATAAAAATAGTGCACAAGAGTAAAATAATGCATAAAGCTTTTATATTCATAACTTTTGTTTTTAACACCGTTTTACTCGTTCTTTATATGTACGGAATCGTGACAAGATAATCTAACAAAATATTTTATTTACAAAATTTATAATATTCTGTACAGGAACAGTAACATTAATTTATTATTTATAAAAATACTTTTTATAAATTAAATTATTGAAGTCTCGTAAAAATCATAACTCCTTCGTTATAGCTTCGTTTTTAATTTTCTTTATATCCATGAGATCGTGTTGAGATGTTCTATCATTATAAAATATTTATAAAATTTTGCCAGATTCGAAATAATGACAGTTTTCATTAAACAACTTTTATAAAAATACTTTTATATATTTAATTATCGTAATCTTGTAAATATCGTAACTTTTTCGTTATAACTTTATTTTTCGAGTTCCTTATATATTCAGAATCCTCATAAAATGTACAATCAACATATAATATTGACAAAATTTATTAAATTTTGTTCTGTTATAGTTTTTATAAAACATCTTTTATAAAAACACTTTTTATCGTAAACTCGTAAAAATCATAACTCTTTCGTTATAACTTTGTTTTTTGAGTTCTTTATATGCTTGGATTCCTTATGAAATTTACTATCATCATAAAATACTTCCAAAATTTATAAAACTTTGAATTGTTACAGAATATTAAAACAGTTTTTATATAAATGATATATAATTTGTTTTATAAACTTTTGACATAATTAAATTATCACAAGTCCTCTAATTTAATTAATAACACATCTTCAACATATTATTAGTCCTCTAACTATTGTTCATCATTTTATATCCAAATAAAATGTTCTCATAATTATTTATTTATAAACTTTATAAATAAACTTTCATCAATTAATTTATAAACTAAATCTATAAATTAACCAGCACTTATATAAAGTATGCTCTTGAGTTCTATCATATTATTAAAATCATTTCACCATTGATAAATATACATTTGAATTAGGTAAATGCTTATTTTAATTTATAAACTTATAAAATAAATACTAGGTGGTGATTAACAATATAACAATTATATAAATATGAAAATGAAGTATTAGAAAAGATTAGGGTTTATGTTTAGACCTTAGGAGAATGTAGGAAGATGATACACAAATCAACCCAAGTATTTAACCCTAAATACTTATCAAGAAACCCTAATTTATCACTTGAAAACCCTAGTTTTTCCTTCTTGAATAACCCTTGCTAAACCAATACCCAAGCTTCCAACATACCTTGAATCACTTTAGATATCACTACTAACAATACTAGTACACTTGTATCTTTATAAAATCAAAAACTATGAAGTGTTGTAGGTTTTGGTTTGTAGCCGTGAGTTACGAGGCTGTGTGGAGAGAGTTTATGTTTATTTTCTCTTTGCAACTATTAAGTGTAAGAGTTTGTTACTTTTTGGCTAGTATATATAGTGCAAGACTTGGAACAATACCATCTTTCAAAACCACCAAAGAGGAGACCATATGGGATGGTTTTGGAGTAGGGATTAAGGCATGGATATTTAGTTATTATAATGCTAGATGTAAGAAAGGTAAGGTAAAGTTGTAGACAACATGGTCTTGTGTAAGAAGGATAGGATAGAAGCTTAAGCATGCTTCCTTTCCCCATGTTTCTAGCCGATCCAAAAGGTAAAAGGAGACAAGGTTGGTGTTTAACTTTAGGGTTTAGATCCATTAGATAATGAATTTACTAGTTTATGTTGTTAGTGGATGATTTAAGGATTAAATTTTGAATGTGTTGGTGTTGTTTTTGTTTTAACAGGTTGGGAATCAAAGATGGGTAAGAATAAAATAGTTTTTGGGAATTGGGTATAATTGTGGGTATTTGTTAAAGTATTGATGGGTTTATGGGTTCCCATGCATGCATGAAGGTGTTTTATTGCGAAACGTAAACGTTTTACGTAGCCAATAAAAATAAAAAGTGTAAAGTTATAAATTATCTTCCTAATAGTTATATAACACTTACTTGACGTAAACTTTTATTTGTTTGAGGTCCATTTACGTTGAATGTTGATTTTTAGTTTACACGATTTAACTTAACAATAAAAATTAGAAGTAAATGCGTAAAACCCTAAAAATAAATAATGACTAGTATTGAGTCGTAAAATGACCTAAAATAATGGATTGTTATAGTTTTCCCCTGTTAAAGGAGCCTTGTCCGCAAGGCTCAAGACGCGGTACTTATTAAGTGTGCGGTTTTTGTGAAAAGATGCGGATACTTATTTCGAAATTGATCTTCACGTTCCCATGTGAACTCAGAACCTCTCCTAGAGTTCCATCGAACTTTGATAATGAGAATACGGTTTTGTTTCAACCGCTTGACCTCACGATCCATGACCTCCACTAGTTCTTCAACGAAGTGAAGCTTGTCATCAATATGTATTTCATCCAATGAGATTGCCAACGGCTAGTCGGATAAACACTTCTTTAAATTGGATACGTGAAATGTGCTATGAACCCTGCTTAATTGTTGAGGAATTTCAAGTCTATAAGAAACGGTTCCCACTTTCGCCAATACCTTGAAAGGCCCAATGTACGTCGGATTCAACTTCCCATGTTTGCCAATACGGAAACCCCTTTCCAAGGTGAAACTTTTAACATAAACTTGTCTTCAACTTGAAACTCCAAAGGCTTACACCTCACATTATCGTCCTTTTTTGTCGATCACGAGCGGCTTGAATTCTTTGTTTGATTTGTACGATTTTATCGGTTGTCCCATGAATGATTTAAGGACCGGTAAGCTGAGTATCTCCGACCTCGGCCCAGCAAACAGGTGAACGACACTTACGACCATAAAGCGCTTCAAATGGTGCAACTTTATTGCTAGTATGATAACTATTATTGTATGAGAACTTAATTAGCGGTAAGTGTCTATCTCAATCATTCCCAAAGTCTATCACATAAGCGCGTAACATATCTTCTAGTGTCTGAATGGTTCTTTCGCTTTGCCCATCAGTCTACGGATGGTAAGAAGTACTCATATCTAAACGAGTACCCAAAGCCTTCTAGAATGACCTCCAAAAATTTGACGTAAATCTATCATCACGGTCACAAATGATCGAGACTGGTATTCCATGTCTCGTGACTACTTCTTTCAAGTACAGTCTTGTCATTTTATCAATAGAGTCATTTTCCCTCATCGGTAAAAAGTGTGCAGACTTAGTAAGACGGTCTACAATCACCCAAATGGTATCATAACCACTTGACGTCCTTGGGAGCTTGGTGACAAAATCCATGGTGATATTGTCCTACTTCTACTGAGGGATCTCAAGTTGCACCAATAAACCAGATGGTTTTTGTTGTTCAGCTTTGACCTTTAAGCATGTCAAACACTTACTAACATAGGTAGCAATATCGGCATTTATGTTGGGCCACCAATATAATTTCTTCATGTCTTGGTACATCTTGTTGGAACCCGGATAAACAGAATATTTTGACGTGTGGGACTCATGCATAATCAAAGTCCTTAGATCACCATAGCACGACAACCAACTTCTGTTCCTCAAACACAATGTTCCGTCAGCACGCGGTTCCATTCTCTCTTGCTTGGGATTATCTAACTTCCATTTCTTAATCATACCTCCCACATATTTAGCCTCGAAGTTTTCTGGTTTCATAGCTTTGATATGAGCGTTCAAGATTTGCTTAGGAAGATCCAAACCAATAGTCAAAACTAAGGATCAAACCCATAATGGCTTAATTTGTTCTTTTTCGCTTAAAGCGCCAGCCACTACATTTTCTTTTCCCGGGTGATAACAAATTTCACAATCGTAATCACTGAGAAACTCCAACCAATGACGTTGTCTCATGTTTAACTCCTTCTGATCAAGGATGTGTTGTAAACTTTTGTGATCAGTGAACACAGTGCACTTTGTTCTGTACAGATAGTACCTCCAGATCTTTAGAGCAAACACTACTGTTCCTAACTTCAAATCATGAGTTGTATAATTCTTCTCATGAATTTTTAGTTGTCGTGATGCATAAGCAATCACCTTTTCATTTTGCATTAAGACAACACCTAATCCTTTATGCGAGGCATCACAATAAACAATAAAGTTCTCAGCTCCTTCAAGTAAAGCCAAAATAGGTGTGCTACACAATTTATGCTTCAATAACTGAAAGGGGGCTTCTTGTTTGTCACCCCAATCAAACTTGACCTTTTTCTGGGGTAGTTTGGTCATTGATTTGGCGATCTTTGAAAATCCTTCAATGAATCTTCGATAATAACCGGCAAGACCTAAAAATAGACGAATCTCCGTTGGTGTCTTAGGAGATTCCTAATCTTTAATGGACTCAATCTTGGCGGGATCCACGTGAATGCCCTTACTATCAATCACGTGACCGAGGAACTGCACTTTAGGAATCCAAAATTCACACTTAGAAAATTTGACATACAACTCCTCTTTCTTAAGCAACTCTAAGATTAACTTAAGATGCTCTTCATGTTCTAGTTTGCTCTTTGAATAGATCATAATATCATCAATGAAGACAATGGCAAATTTATCCAAATATGGTTTGCAAACCCGATTCATGAGGTCCATAAATACAACCGGTGCATTAGTCAAGCCAAATGGCATAACTTGAAATTCATAATGACTGTAATGAGTTCTGAATGCAGTCTTCGGGATGTCTTCCTCACGAACTCTTAGTTGATGATAACCCGATCTCAGGTTGATCTTCGAGTAGACACTCGACCCTTAAAGTTGATCGAATAAATGGTCAATTCTTGGAAGCGGATAATGGTTCTTCACCGTTAGCTTATTTAATTCCCGGTAATTGATGCACATCCGGAATGATCCATCCTTCTTCTTGACAAACAAGACCGGAGCTCCCCAAGGTGAGGAACTGGGTTGTTGATAGAAATAATGCCTAAAAACGTTATTAATATTTTTTAATATCACTACGTTTTGATAATCATAAAATGTAAAAACGCTCAATGTAAAACTAAACGTAAACAAATAATTAGTAGTAAATTTTCATTTCGAAAATTTAATCACTTAAAGGTATGAATAAATAAATGCTTAATGCATTTTATGATCAAAGGAACTTTTATTCAACCTCATAATTTTTATAAAATGTTACGAACATTTTTATAACTTTTACAAAACATTTTCTACATTTAAAAGAAATGTTTTATTCAAAATAAATATTTTGAATTTAATTTTTCTACATAAAAACGACTAGAAATGTTCCAGAAAACACCTCTCCAGGAAAAGACAAAAAAGGGAGCATCTTGGCTTGGGCAGTCCCCTTAAATACAAGGGCAGCCCCCTTAGTGATAAGGGGGCCGACCATAGAGCTAAGGGGGCCGTCCAGACAAAAATGCTCCCCATCTTGCCTATAAATACTAGATTGTTCTCCACTGATTTTTTCACCTTTTGCACTCATTCTTTTCTGTCTAAAATCAGTCCATACATCACCTATAATCCTTTGATCATTTAATCTTAAGCTTTTGTTTCCAAGTGATTCAAGCTCAATTCCTCAAGTGTAAGGGAAGAATACTTCTTATCATCAAGTCAAGAAGTATTGTAGTTTTGTCTTTGTTATTGTGAAGTTGTATTATATCTTGAAAATTATTTGTGTATATTGTCAAGGTGTGTATTGTAGTTGTGCGTAATAGGTAGATTGTGGTGATCATTGAAAGTATAGTTAGATCATGGTGATCATAGTAAGTAGTGTTAGATTGGTGTGATCGTAGTAGTGTCTAGGTGAAGTGAAGTTGTAAAGCGTAGTGAAGTTGTGAAGGGTAGTGAAGTTGTGAAGCGTAGTGAAGTTATGAAGTGAAGTGAAGTGAAGAGAAGTTGTGGAGTGAAGTGAAGTTGTGAATTGTTGTGAAGTAGTGCGGTTAGTATTTTAGTCCTCAAAATGCAAAAGTTATGATAGATTGGTTCTAGCTAGGATTAGAACTCAACATTTGGCTTAGTGTTGGAAATCGGTGTAAGCTTAGATGTGTACGGTTTTCTCTGCCTTAAGGGAGTTTGTTGACATAGTGAAGAGAACTCTCTAGTTTGGTGCTCGTGGAGTGGAGTAGGGCGAAGAGGTGCTTTGTTACCGAACCACTATAAACCCTTGTGTTGTGGTTTGATCTTTCTAACTCCTATCTCTTGTCGTTCATATCATTTATTTACTTATTTGTATTGTTCATATAGTGTACATATTGAGATCACATAAAGTCGAATCTAAGTTTTTATAAACAAACTATACATCAAATTAAAAAGCGGTAAACTATTCAACCCTCCTTCTAGTTTTCCACAATTGGTATCAGAAGACACGTCAAATAAGATTTTTAAAATAAACTGTATTTTAAAACTTGAATCGATCTATGGAATCGGAAAATTTTTTAGAAGGGAAATCTATGCAAAGACCACCACTATTTGAAAGTGATGGATTTATTTATTGGAAAAATAGATTCGAAACTTATGTGAAATCAAAAGATCTAGATCTTTGGCATATTATTACCTATCGTGATTTTCCTCCTGTTCAAAATAATCCTGAAACCAAAAAGGATGAAATTGTACCATTTGATAAACAAAATGATGATCTTAAAAAGAAACTCGCTAAAAATAATGAAGCTAAAATGGTAATTTATAATGCTTTTCCACGCAAAGAATACGAAAGAATTTTTATGTGTAAAACGGCCAAAGAAATTTGGGATACTTTACTAATCACTCACCAAGATAATAGTCAAGTCAAAGATAATAAAATAGATCTTCTTGTTCAACAATATGAACAATTTATGATTCCGGAAGAGGAATCGATAGATAATGGTTTTGCTAGATTTAACACTATTATTACTAGTCTAAAAGCACTTGATGAATGTTTTTCTAGCAAGAATTAAATGGTGCGCAAAGGTTACGACTATTGAAGAGTCAAAGGATTTACCATCACTATCGCTTGATGAACTTATTGGAAACTTGAAAGTTTATGAAGTGATAATAAAGAAAGATTCCGAAATGGTTAAAGGCAAAAGAGAACAAAATAGATCTCTTGCCCTAAAGGCTAAAAAGGAATCTAGTGATGAAGATAGTTCGACCTCCAATAGTGAAGACGAAGAATACGCCATGGCCGTAAGAGACTTCAAGAAATTTTTCAAAAGGCGAGAAAGATTTGTAAGACAACCACACGATAAAAGAAAGTCATCCCAAAGAAATACAGATGACAAGAACGATAAAAGCGGAAGAAAATGCTTCGAATGTGGAGATCCAAATCATCTCATCGGAGAATGCCCAAAACTATCAAGAAACCATAATCAAAGAGCCTACGCCAGAGGATCATGGAGTGATAGCGACGAAGAAGAAGAAGAAAAGACTAAGGTTGAAAAATGTCTTATGGCTAAAGCATCTAATGAGGTATCTTCCGAAACTAAATTCTATAGTGACGACCTATCATCATTAGATGAAAAATACTTAGATAGTGAATATAATCGATTATGCAAAATAGGTCTAAAAGTCATTGCTAAAAATAAATCACTAAAACTTATTAAAAATCGATTAGAAAATGAAGTATTCGAACTAAAAGATAAATTATCTAAATTAGAAAAAGGTAAAGAGGTTAATGAAGAATATAAAATATGTCAAGACCTCAAGTTTGAAAATGAAAAGCTTAAGGAAGAAATTTCTAAGCTTAATCAATTTAATAATAGTAGTCACTTACTTAAGAAATAATAAGTTTTCAAAAACCATCCGGAGATAAATCCGGCCTAGGATTTAATTTTACCAAAGGATTACAAGTGAGACTAAACAAGTAAATTTTGTGAAGTCACAAGAAATTAAACCTAAAGAAAAATTGGTTGAATCAAATTCAAGCCCAAGACCAAAATTTATACTTATAAACAATACTAAAATTCCCATTGCAAGCGATGATGAAGTAAAACATTTTTATAAACCTTCTTTAAAACCCGAAGTCGGATTTACTAAACCCAAAATGAGGTCTAAAACTCCTCCTTCGAAAAGAACAAATAATTCTCACCCTCGGTCTAAAACACCACAACCAAAGAGAGATCAAGGTAGACAAAGTTACCCTAACACCAATCTTTCAATGTGGAATTATTCACAACAACCAAACTTTGCTCCATGGGGAATGTATTCACCCTATGCGTATCCGAATCAAATGCAACCTATGAAAAATATGTTCGGGACTAACAATTTTGGACCCATAAGACATTGGGGACCAAATGGTTAAGTTGTTATAACTCTTGGGTTGAGATATTTATGAACATTCTTTGGAATCTGACGAGTGGATTAAAGATCATATATTCTCATATTCTATGATGGGATTACCAAAAGATTTCATCTTCAAAGCTTGTTCACTTAAAGATGTTGAAGAAAACACATTGTGGGTCAAGGTATGTCTTCTTTCCAAACTTTTTAGAATATAGATTATGTGCAAAGTGCTAAATGATTATGTGTTATTATAATACAAGTAGTATTTGCTAAACAAAAGAGTTATAATCAATAGAATAGAAATTGAACTTCAGAAAATAGTGTAGTTACTAGAAATGCCATTTGTTGGTTATCTAGAATTAAGTGAAAAGCAAGAAATTGTTCATTATGAACTTTTCTCTCACCTCTACATGCCGCTATAAAATGGAAATCTTCTATGTCCACATGTATTGAACTCACGTAGATGAAGAAAAGTGAGTTAGTGGATAATAATCAACATAGAAGTAGGATTAGTTTAACACCATACTCAAGTGCCGAAAAGGCATTACATCAAAACACTATGGATGAAACAAACTCTCTTAGACTACGACATCCGCCTCGACTACATGTCTACAATGAATTACGTATATGGAAACCGTCTTATCGAGCTTTGACTCAATTTTTTATCGTCACATATTAATCATCTCTCTCGCCTCGCAAACACTCTAAATCGTGACAATTAATTATTTTGTCTGAAGTAATTAACCTATTCAATTAACAAGAAGTTTATTGAAAACGTCACTAAATCTTCGTTAAATCCTCCCTCGGCTTGACAACTTGATTATTTCATCCGAAATAGTCAAAGTATTTTTAATTAGCGAAAGGTTAATTAAAATGTCAATCAAATTACGTCAATCATCTCTAAACCTCTTCTCGACCTAAAATTCTTGACAAACCTAAATATTCCATCAGAAATTATTTAAGTTCATTTAATTAAACGAAATGTTAATTAAATGTGTCAAGTATTTTCTTTTCATCTTAAACATCATTCTTCGAAAACTTGATTATCTTAAATAATATTACTAGTAGCTCCCGACGTATTTTGATACTTGTATATTGATAAAAACCAAGAAAAACTTGGTCGTCAGATAGGCGCCCCCTTATCTTTAAGGGGACCGGCCTTGTTAAAAGGGGCGCCCCCCTTATCGCTAAGGGGGCCGGCCACTTAAAATCGCCAAACACCCTCCTTCAGTGTTAAACACAAAACCAAACACTCATTCTTGTTCTTTCCCTTCTTCCTGCTGTTGCTGTGACGAAAACCCACACACCAAAACCACAAAATTCAATCCCCAAACACAAAATCAATCTAATTTTACAAGAGGCAAACACTAACAACTTGATTAACAACACCTATTGTAAGTTTTTCCATACTCTTCTTATTTGATTTCATAATTGGATATTTTTCAAAATTAATTGTGTCTATTATAATTTTGTAATTTGATCTAGGAAATTCATAACTATAATGATTCCCGTAGTAATAGGAATTCAAAATTCCCAATAGGATTGAAATGTAGGATCCGATTAACAAATTACACTTCATATAACACAACACGATTCAAACACTTAGATAGAGATAAAAAAAAAGTGAAGTTGATTTTAGAGAGAGAAAGAGGAGAGAGAGAGAGTTGAGATGAGAAACTAGAGTATTATTTAGAATAATGAGAGTTAGGATATTTTTCTAAGTAAACATTATCTATATATACCTCTCACATTTAATTTGGGGCGACGCACTGGATATTTATCTGGACTCGGGCTTGGGGTTTTGCTTGGGATTAAACCGAAATATATACAATATTAGAATTAAACTATCGGAGCTCGATTCCCGATAATATTCTATTACAACATTAACTAATTAATTGACCGAGACTTAAATACATAATGAACAAACTTCATGTTCGATTTAATATTTTGAGGCTAACAATCTCCCCCAAAGTGAGTTCAATGATGACACTCCTTCATGAGATAATGAGATTGATTTTGTCGTTAAGCTCACGTGGTCTTGGTCTTTCTCTTTGTTCTTTGTTGTAAACTTGATCCTTCATGCTTTGCGATCTTTACTTTTGAGCCTATGACATTGTCTTTAACGTCTATGCCATCTTGCGATTTGAGTGTTTGGACCAACATTCTCATACTGTGCTCATCTTTGGAAAGCTTCAAATCAGCGTTAGCGAAAGTCTTCTGTCTTTAATCTTGTGCCTTTCATGGATTAGTTGCTTTGTAAGAATGAGCATGGAATATGTGGTAAGAATTGACTTTTGTTGATTGGGTTACGTCACCCACCGTTATATCCTGCATGTTTTCGGGAGTGATAATCAAGAAAATTGATTTGAAAATCAATTCGACGTGTCACTCGCTTAATGTGTTTTTGTAACTAGCAAGAGTGTCATGTTTTTATCAAAATTCATCAACCGTCAATTCATTTACTGGACCAAATCGATATCCAGTTGTCACAAGTTAGATTCATATAGAATCTCGCAAGTCACCTACCAAGAGCTTGTTTGATGCTGGCTCAAGCAGGATTTCCATCTTCATTGTGAATACATTAGTATCACTCGGATGTTCTGGCAAATATCACAATGATATTGCGAAGGACTCTTGATAACAGCTTGTGAACCTGATGATGTTCAACAAGTGTTTGAAATGGAATGTGTCCTAACGAGATTTTTAATTGATCTCTTGGCTTAGTACTCGATGTGCATAATGGTTTTAGTAATCGGAGGATTGGGTAGCATATTGCCACTTATTCAATATCAACAATCTCGGAGTGAGATGTCAATAGATAACGTGTGTATCTCCGTGACAAATGAGATAAGTTTCTGTTGAGAGAAACCCGAATGGCTGAGAAGGGTTGTGCATTGCATCACTGGGTCCATGATGTCATTTTCAATGTCAGCAATCAACTTGTGATTCTGACAGCATATGTATTGACCCGGTTTCTGCCTTAAGTTGTGTGGAGGGCTTCTTTCTTTAAACCATTTATCCATAATTTCTTTTTATTCTTCAACGTTTTCACTGCGTACCAAGACGTCATTTACTAACACCTTGTTTTGAATGTCCAGTGTTAACTCAATCTTAGTCGGCATTATCCCATTTTACATCATATCCAATCTATACCTAAGGACTATCCTATTTCGAACTTTGGTTTATCCTTGGGTAGATCCTCGGTTCTGCGTTGGATCGTAGGATTGATCCTAACCTAACCACCTTATGACTTCAGAATCATCGTGAAAATAAGATGTTGTTGGGTTTATAAGATCAAACCATAATCCTTTTCTTAAAGTTCAGCACATTGTGTCGATCTTGATCACTATTTTAATTACCATTTTCTCCTATATTTTTAAATAATAAAACACTTAGTTTTTGAATTTACCTTATGATTAAAATATGTCTTGAAATTCCGTGGGAGAAAATATTATCAGCATGGAATGGTTTGGAACATTTTGATTAATGTTTTGAATACATAAGAGGTTGTCGTTGTTTGATGTATCCAAGAAATTAAAACTTTGTTTTTCGGAAAAAATCCCCTAAACAAATAGGACCAATTGAGAAATTGTTGTCTTTTGAAAACACATTGTGAGGGTTGGAGTGTTGAACACACAATTTTGAAAGATTATGAATTGTCATTGATAAATTCTTGAAAAAATTGTGTTCAACTTTTTGAAAAACCAAATGTTAGAGGACTTCTCTTCTAACGGTTAGGGTAAGAGCACTAATACGTTCACTATCCTTTTTCTTGAGCTAAAAACATTGAATGTCTTGTAAGAACAACTCAAGACCGAGAAACATTAATTTTCTCGTTGTGAGGATAAGTTATAAACCTTCCTTTATTTGAAGTCCGGGTTATGTACTGATATTTGCACATATGCCATTTAGAAATTAGAAATGACATGTTTTGAATACTATTTGCAATCTCGCTCGAACCTTTCATTTACACACCCGTGTCAATGTTTATCGCCTTTTTCTAAGCAAGCGTAAATGTTATTGATTCCAAGAGTACATGTCAAGAAGAATCTTTTGGAAGTTTCTGTTTTTCTAATTTTGTATTTTTTACCTGTTGTCTTAGCATTGCTAGATCGATGTGGAATAGTAATTCCAATCTTGTCTTGATGTAGTTGTCTTGACTGCTTAAATGAAAATTTTGGACCAGCTTTGAACTTGACGGTTCATTGCTGTGGTCATGAATTCCGAGTTCTGAACGGTTATGATCAGAAGTCATTTGATAAAGAACGAGGCCTGAACTGATGTGAACAGACGTCATTGCCATGAAGACCGAGGCTTGATCTGCTGCGATCAAACATCATTACTAACATTTTGAGGCTAACACAAACACTAACAACTTGATTAACAACACCTATTGTAAGTTTTTCCATACTCTTCTTATTCGATTTCATCCAATTTTATTCTTAATCAAAATTGGGTCTTTTTCAAAAAAAATTGTGTCTATTATAATTTTGTGATTTGATCTAGGAAATTCATAACTATAATGATTCCCGTAGTAATAGGAATTCAAAATTCCCAATAGGATTGAATTACTAAATTTTTTTTTGGTCAAAAATTTCATGAGAATATATATATATACATTTTTATTTTTTATACATTGTTGATTCACGCCAAAAACACGTTAAAATGATCATATATTGATTATCGAAACATACATATCTCAATATATATGTTTCGACATCATTAGTCAAGATTTTCAAAAATAAAGGGGTGTTTGGATCATCTCCTAGGATCATGGTCTAGAGTCGAGATGACCATTACTATAATTTTGTCACGTGTATAGACACATAACGAACTTGTATTGGTCATCAAGATATAGAATTCATATATATATTTTGAGGTTATTAAATAAAACTATAAAATTAATGGGGCATTTGGTTTAACATTTTAAATAATAGTCTTGAGTCAAAACAAATATTTCATTTTTGTTAAGTCACATATAATGAACTCATATTAGTCAACAAAATATACAACTTAATGTATAGTTTTTTGACAATCTTAGTCAAGTCTTGTGTTTATAGAGGAGCGTTTGGATCATTTCCTAGAAATTTAATCTAAGAGCAAAATAATCCCTACTCTACTTATTTAGCATCAAAATACTTGACAAGATTATACTAGGTGTCGAAATATATAATTAATATATACTCTTTGATAATCTAGATTGAGTAAAAAATAAATCAAAGGAAGTTTAAAATGTCGTTATATATATATATATATATACATCTCTCTTGTAGTAATATTTTATTTTGTTGTTGTCTTGTTTAGTTGATAAACATGCCTCGAGCAATTATTGGTGATACATCCCGTACCAAATCATATATTCCTAATGTATCTGAAATACCCGGGTTCTCTCTCGTCCTTGCTTAATTCTATAAACCAATCGAAAATTGTTGCATTCATGAAGGTCGAGTCATGGATCAACTCTATTACAAATCCAACGGCATTGAGCGAATGTTCACCAATGTTCGCTTCAATTGTCTTTTCGAGATCAATGAGCCAATCGTTCCTTGATTCATTCTAGACTTTTATAGTTAAGTCAAGGTCTAAACCGATGAGTAGGATTATCTTTTAATCTCATTAATGATCCAACATGAATTCACCACTCTCTCACTCGCCCAATTCGGTTAAATTCTTAGAATCCCATATAATGGTCAAGCCGTCTTCAAGAATTAATGGGATCTTGCATATCTTGCATATTTCCAAGAGACTGAGGGACCATATCATATCAATCTTTCTACTCCTGACGATATTCGTCGATTTCTTCAATTGGACCGTGTCGAGTTGAACCGCACCATCAAAAGCCAAAATGTCACTCTCACTCCTAATCAAATTCTTACCAAAGAATTAAGACAAGACATGAAGCATTGGGAAGAACTCATTCCTGAGAATGTGTTCGGACTAGGAGGCCACATGACCATCTTTCGGCTAGTCTTGCTTACATCTTGTATTGTATTGTTTTCGAAGAACAATATAATCTTGCTTATTTCTTTGTCAAATGAATCAAATGTGCTCGGGCTACTTTAATCGCCAATCTTCCTTACAGCATGTTCTTGACTCGTCTCTATTGACACATCATGGAACATTATCCTTATCTTGACAATGCCATTTACAATGTCGTTGATCGAGTCATGCGTCCACTCGCTCTAAAACAAACCCGAAAACCCCAAAGTGATCATGGAAAAGCCCGTTACTCCGTCTCATCAACATCCGCCCATCATAACTATGGATCTCCATCTCACCAAGGAGATGATGATGAGGATGATGGTGCTTCTCGTGCTAGTACCCTATCTCCTACCACCTATCTTAACTCCCTTCGTTTGCTTAATTACCAAAGATATGACATTCCTACTTCTTCTTAAAAAGATGATGATCTTCTCTTCGAGCGACAAACTATCTTGCTCAATCAATCTCAACAAAACCATAAAGAAGTTAGAGGTGGATTCAAATTGTTCGGGAAGGCATTGCGAGGAGTCTTCGGAAAGAAAAAGAAATAAAGATGTTGAATGATGATTAGCTCGGTGGCATAATTTGTTTAGGACTTTGTGTGAACTTATGTTTATGTTTAATTACTTGTGTGATGACAACTTGACTTAGTCGGAAAAACTTGAACTTGTTTAGCTTGCTTAAGACCTCTAATCATTATGCACTTTTAGTATGCTCTTATATTTATGCATCCTTGTTTTATACTTCTACTAGTTGCATGCATATATGATATATTTGTTTCATACATATATGTATTCACATAGGACTTGCTGAAAATTGATCACCAAAACAAAACTTTTCTTACAAAATTTTAGCAAAAATAAAAATTTTGGCCGTCTAAAAAGTCTCAGATGGGCGGCCCCCTTAACTCATAAGGGAGGCCCCTTATCAATAAGGGGGGCGAAACCATAGATAAGGGGGCCGGCCACCCAGATCACGGGTTTTACTGTTTCTTTCTGCTTTTTGACTCTCTTTTATCTAGCCTGAGCTACCCTTACCCAGAAAACTCGAACACATTTTGGAAATTCTTGAACTAATTCAAATTCATTCCATTTCCAAACTATTCTCTTCTAATAAATTACATCCAAATGTTTACCACCACTTCATCATCTTCTTCATCCATTATCAACCACTATAAACCTCCATGGCATCCACTAGAGCTTCCATTTCCAAACCTTCCAAAAGACCAAAAATCAACATAATACCACTAAAACAACTATTCATTGATCTCACTAATGATGACACCAAAACTCCTTATCCAAATTACCAAGTCTCGTCACCAAGTGCCCTTAATACACCCTCAAAAACTCCATCCACCATAGGCACTTCTTCATCCTCCATTGATCACAAACCCAAATCACCAACGTCCTCCACATTACCATCAACCCATGGTTACTTGAACTCATCAATGTATCCTCCTCCAAGAGTGCCACCACCACCTCCAACTCAAGAAAGTGGTTCTATGGACATCACTCTTACTCTTTCACCAATCACTCCACTTGATGTTCAATTCAATACTCCATCACCTCCCTCACCTCTTTTTGGTCATCTCATTCCTTGGAATCTTTTTGAAGCACATGGTGATTCATGCCTATGTTGCATTCACAACCGAACCCTCATCTTTGGGTTAAGGGATGAACTTCAATACATGTTTTCTTACATTGAACACATGCTTTCACAACCACAACCAAATTCACCACCACCGCCATCACTTTTTCCAAACTAAACATATTCTATGTTTAGTTACTTATGTTTTAAATAATTTTCAATCAAACCTTTTGCAAGCAAGTCCTATGGAATTCTAGGAATATTAAGAGCTTTGTAGTTTACTTTTATGTATGTTGTACTAGTATGCTTCAAGCATATTATTTCAATTTAATGTATGCATAATTGTGTCTTATACACAATTTTTATGTGTAATGAATGGTTTCTAGTCTTATGTTTTTAAGATTGCACTAGCTTGTCTTTAAAATCTTTAGTTGGTTGAATGACTCATATCCATGATGAGTCTAGTTGATATATAGATTTGTGTTTATTGGTTTACATAAATTCCTTGATACTTGTCAAACATTATCAACATGCTCTAGTATTTTTCTTCTTTCTTTGCTATATGATTAGAATATGGTTGTCTTGTTCTTTTAACTTGCTTTTGTAGCAAAGTTACCATAGCTCGATTCCTTGGTGCCCTCAAATAAGGGGGAGCACAAATCAAGGGGGAGCGTTTATACCGTCGATTCTAGGCGTAATCATTGACGAATCCTTTTTTATTCTACAAAAAGGGGGAGAAATGGAAATAAAACTCACTAAATACTTGTTTAAAGATAATTTTGCATTTAATGAGTTTAGATTTTGTAACCATCAAAAAGGGGGAGATTGTTGATAGAAATAATGCCTAAAAACATTATTAATATTTTTCAATCTCACTACGTTTTGATAATCACAAAATATAAAAACGCTCAACGTAAAATTAAATGCAAACAAGTAATTAGTAGTAAATTTTTATTTCAAAAATTTAATCACTTAAAGGTATGAATAAATAAATGTTTAATGCATTTTATGATCAAAGGAATTTTTATTCAACTTTATATTTTTTTATAAAATGTTACAAACATTTTTATAACTTTTACAAAACATTTTCTACATTTAAAATAAATATTTTATTAAAAATAAATATTTTGAATTCAATTTCTCTACCTAAAACGACTAGAAATGTTCCAGAAAACACCTCCCATGGAAAAGACAAAAAAGGGAGCGCCTTGGCCTGGGCGGCCACCTTAAATACAAGGGCGGCCACCTTAGTGATAAGGGGGCCGGCCATAGAGCTAGGGGGCCGGCCAGACAAAAACGCTTCCCAGCTTACCTATAAATACTAGACTGTTCCCCACTGATTTTTTACCTCTTGCATTCATTCTTTTCTGTCTAGAATCAGTCCATACATCACCTACAATCCTTTGATCATTTAATCTTAAGCTTTTGTTTTCAAGTGATTTAAGCCTAATTCCTCAAGTGTAAGAGAAGAATACTTCTTATCACCAAGTCAAGAAGTATTGTAGTTTTGTCTTTGTTATTGTAAAGTTGTATTATATCTTGTAAATCATTTGTGTATATTGTGAAGGTGTGTATTGTAGTTGTGCATAATAGGTAGATTGTGGTGATCATTCAAAGTATAGTTAGATTGTGGTAATCATAGTAAGTAGTGTTAGATTGGTGTGATCGTAGCAGTGTCTAGGTGAAGTGAAGTTATGAAGCGTAGTGAAGTTGTGAATTGTTGTGAACTAGTGCGGTTATTATTTTAGTCCTCAAAATACAAAATATGTGATAGATTAGTTCTAGCTAGGATTAGAACTCGACATTTGGCTTAGTGTCATAAATCGATGTAAGCTTAGTTATGTATGGTTTTCTCCGCCTAAAGAGAGTTTGTTGACATAGTGAAGAGAACTCTCGAGTTTGGTGCTTGGGGAGTGGAGTAGGGCGAAGAGGTGCTTCGTTACCGAACCACTATAAATCCTTGTGTTTTGGTTTGATCTTTCTAACTCCTATCTCTTGTCTTTCATATCATTTATTTACTTATTTGTATTGTTCATATTGTTCACATATTGAGATCATATAAAGTCGAATCTAAGTATTTATAAACAAACTATACATCAAATTAAAAAGCAGTAAACTATTCAACCCTCTTCTAGTTTTCCACATGGGTCTTATGAAGCCTTTGTCGGAAAGTTCCTGTAGTTTATCCGACAATTCTTTCATCTCGAACAGAGCTAATCGATAAGGTGCCCGTGCTACCGGTGCAGCACCAGGTACCAAATCAATTTGAAATTCCACTTGTCGGGCTGGTGGAATACCCGGCAAGTCCTCGAGAAAAACTTCAGGAAAGTCTTGAACAATTGGTACGTCTTTAAGTCGTTTCTCCTCTGACTTGTCTTCAGCCTTCTTTGCGGTAAGATGTGCCAAAAAGACATGACATCCTTTTAGCAGATACTTTTAAGTTTTGGTGCACGAGATGATATTTAATCGAGATTCGTGTCCGCTGTTGCTTCAGTTGCCTCGAACAATTAAGATTTCATTCCTAAAGGGAATATAAACGATCTTCTCATCACAGACGATTACGACATGATATTTTGTTAACCAGTCCATACCAATTCTGACATCAAAGCTACCGGCCTCTATAGGCATTTAATCGATGTTGAATGGATGATTTAGAAAATTTAATGTGCAACCCCGTATGATAGTATTAACCCCAATTATTTTGCCGTCAGCTAACTCAACATCATAACTATGGTCTAGTGTAGTTGGGATGATATTAAGTAGTAAACTAAATGTAGTAGATACGAAACTCGTACCGGCACCAGTATCAAATAAAATCAAAGCATAATAGTTATTTAGAAGGAACATACCCGTAATGACATTGGAGTTTGGGTTTGTACCTGTAGTGCCCACAACATAAGCCATTTCCTGAGCATACCATTCCCAGCTTGATTTCCCTGATTCTTGTTCTTTAACTTCGGGCAATCCCTCTTGTAATGCCCCTGAACTCCACACTCAAAGCAAGTGCCAATCCTTTGATTTGCCCCGAAGTTTCATTGTTTGTTAGCATTAGCATTAGCAGCAAGACTCTTACAATCACGGGCCAGATGGCCAACTTTCTTGCAATTGTTGCACCTTGGTGCAAAATGCCTAGCAGTGTAGGCCCTGTCAACCTTCTTTTTCTTGAAGGGTTGTTGTTGATTCTGGTTGTTTCTTGAGTTATCATCAAGCTTCCTTTTGTTTTTAGCTTGACGTTTAGCAAAAGTACGAATCTTTTGATCCATTAGTTCAATAGCAAACTCAATTGCATCCTGCATTGTATTTGGCTTAGATGCCATCACACTTCCCTGAATCATGTCGGGAAGTCCACCAACATATTTTTCTACCATATTAGACACTTCGGGAAACATCCTCTCGCACAACAATGCCAACTCCTGAAAGCGTTGGGTATAGCTTACCAAATCAGTACCCTTCACCTTCAAATTCTAGATTTTAATCTATAGATTCTTGATCTCACCTCTTGGATAGTATTTTTTAGTCATCATTTTCATGAGTGTTTTCCACGGCATGCCATAATCAGCATCGTGACCAACAATTTTAACGTGGGAGTTCCACCACGTCAAAGCATTTCCAAGTAGAGTACATGTAGCAAACTTGACTTGATTTCCAACTGTGCAGTTGCTTATATGAAAAACTGATTCCATCCTCTCGAACCATTGAGTCAACCTAACGACTCCTTCAGTACCCTTGAAATTAAGGGGTTGGCATTTCAAGAAGTCGCTGTACGTGCACTCAGGAGCAGCTCGATCTGTCCTTCTGCCATTTCCAGAATCATGGCTATTATCACCATTTCCACTGCCTCTGTTGGTTTCATACTCAGCCAACGCAGTAGCAATGCCCTGGGCAATCAATGCCTTAATAGCGGAATCAGTCATAGGTTTGGTGGTTATGGTGGTTCTCTTTTGCGGCATTTTCTTCAAAATCACAAGAAAATATAATACACGTTAGATTTCATATAATCATAATCGCGACATGACATATACATAATAAATAAAATGGGATCACAACACATAACGAGATATTTAACCGAATTGAGATCGACATGACATAATACATCATCATCATATATAATTTTGAAAACATACATGATAGTTTTGATACAGAAATGAAAAATACAAGTCCTACGACCATGCTAGCTGGGAATAACCCATAATAATTAGCAGGATACATGATAGCTATGACATGACAGGAAGTAAAACTAAGCACTACTATCAGCATCCTCTAGGTCGTCAGTGCGTGCTGGCTCCCTAGCCTCTAGTGTCTGAATACGTCCAAGAGCTGCAGTCAACCGAGTATGAAGTGACGAAGTCTGAGCTATCAATGTCACAACCTGTATCTCTAGTGCCCTGACATTGGCCTCTATAGCTGCGCTCCTATCCTCAAAACCAGCCCATGCTCCATGAGCATACATCGCCTCTCTCTCAAAAGTAACCGCCATAGCGTTGAAGTACCGTCGGTCTCTACGTATCATGTTGATCTGAGCTCTTAAGAAAGATCGATCATCCTGTGCATCCTCAAACCGAACATAGGTCTCATGAGTATCCTGAGCAAGAGTAGTGGTAAGATCCGCCACTCTCTAGTTGATCGCCTTTAAGGTGGTCGGTGTTGTCTCCTCCATATCCCCAACCATATCATCCTAAATATCCATAATCCCATAGCCAACCTCTCTAGACATAGGACGTACAGGGGTGGCATCTACAGTATCAATAAAACCATAATCAGTTGCATGAGTAACCTCCACTCCAAGATGTCTAGCAGCAATAGCTACTGAACTCTCCCCCACCTTAAACCTAAGAGTGGGAGAAGTCAAACACAACCTCTTTTGAGGTGGTACATCGGCCTCAGGAACATCCACCCTACAGTTAGTAGCAGGTAATAGAAAAGGTAATGATGGTGCAAGTAATGGTAGTGGTGGTGATGGTAAAGGTAATGGTGGTGAGGTATTCTGGGGAAGTGGAGATGATAGTGGAGTAAGTAGAGATGGTGGTGGTGATGATGAAGGCAGTGCAGCAGCAACCTCAGAAATGAGTGCCTCTGATGCATATTTTATTTTAAAATATATTTTTATTAAGTTTTAAATTTATAAAACTCGATCTACCTGACAACGCACTAACGGGCAGAAAACCCGATCGTGGGTAGTATAGAATGGTAAATCTGAGGTCATCCCAAGAGCTAAGTTGTAATTAGTTTTAATTTGAAATGTCACATTTTTGAAAATGATTTTAGAATTAGTTTTGAATGAATTTAAAATAACAATAAAAATAAATTACTAAAAATTAAAGGAGTAGGAGATATCAAGAGAGAAAACGTGCTAACCTAGTTACTTCATTACTACTATTATGAAAACGTTTTCATGTGCAATGTTAAACTATGGTTTCATTAGCGGTTTCTAAGGTCGGTAGACTTGAATAGGCATATATAGTCTATCCTATACTTCCCGCGATTCCGACTCAGTCCAAATCGTATAGGAGGTAGGATATCTAGGTTGTAGTGGTTAATCTTAACTATTCCCAAAACTGATCTAATAACCTATACAGATTATTAACCCTCTCTGAAAGAGTTCCTATGCTTTTTAAGTATATTAGGTGATAAGTGCGGAGACCGGTTAGTTCCTACACTAGGGGTCGGAGTCATAGATCCTTCCTAGTACCCGATGGATCCCATATTGACTAGATAATCTAATAATAGGGCAAGCAAGGTCCAAACCACCCGTACTACCAAAACCCAGGGTTACACGATAGTCAAGGAATATCTAACGAAACCATAATCTAGCAGAAAACAAACATCATAACAACAGTAATTACATAACTAGACCAGCACTTTAAGTGCTTAGCCGCTCATGGTAACGGAAACACAGTAAGAAATAGAAGTAATCATAGATTGAAAGCTCATAATTCTTATGGTATTTATATTTGAACGATTAAATACAAAAAGTAAATAAAGTGTGATCTCTATTGGACTCCAGGTGGAATTCTTCGAAGGTTGGAAGCCTTTGTCGCCTCTCTAATTAGCTGTGGAGGAAGTGATATCGGAATAGCTTGAATGAGGCCTCTATTTATAGATATCGAACCTGTTATGACGTAACTGATAAAGGTGTTATGCCGTAACCTTCTTACATGGCATTCCATATTTAAATAGTTGTTACGACGTAACTAGATATTGTGTTACGCTGTAACCTTTAAATAAGTTTTATATATACGTGATCTTCATTCCATATTTGTGGATCTTCATGGTTACGGCGTAACACCTCCTTCTAAATATTTGTTTACGGTGTAACTAGATATGGTTTAAGGGCCCGGGAGCGTTACTTCATAGATCAATAGCACAAGATATGAGAGAACGACCTCTAAATGAGTCGTTTGAAAATGATACATTGGATTTAATGAAATTGTTTGTTACAAAGCTCAAAGCTTAACTTGTTCTTCCTTGAAAATGTAAAGATTTTAATACATAACAATTATTCCCAAAATGTAATGCACACAAATCTTTATAGCAATGTGACTCCAAAATGATGACCACCAATGTATCCTTGTTTCTTGTACCTTATTGACCTGAGAAAAACACGCTTTAAAATGTCAACATAATGTTGGTGAATTCACAGGTTTATGTATGTATAATTTAACACATACAATATCAAAAAATGTAATTACGTTTCCCTAAGCTTATGACACTGAAGCTCGACATGTATGAATTGCAATATAAATTGCCAACAATGCCCGTGTAGATGTTCAACCCGCAACATTCCAAATCCGACATGGTATACGTCCATTAGTTCGGTACCGCTGAAACTAGTGAGCGCTACTCACCCGAACGGGGATGTCAATCCCAAATAGATCTATTTATAACATTCGCGCTTACACCAAGTAATTGACATTTCATGATAATGGGCTCAGTGAGTTATCACTACTTAGGCAAACACGCAATCTTGTTTAAAAGTGTACTTGCGTCCAATATGTAAAACAATGCATGTTTCTCACCTCAATAGTTGTAAATCATTGTAATTGTATAAAAAGGGGCTATGAACTCACCTCAGTGAATGATTTGATTATATAAATCAAATATGTAAATCGTCTTGGCAAATCCAATTGCATCCTAATTAATTATAAGTCGTATGAGTAAAATATATTTGAATAATTACAACATATAATTTTATAGAGTTACATCACCACCTAAACGTCTTTGTTTAATTTATATAGTTGAAATTATACTTCAATTGTACTTGTCAAATAAGTGTCTAAGTATTTGTATTTGTAAAAATATTATCTTTGTCCAACTACTGATTATTTGTTAATAATACTTGATTTAATATTTTTATTATTTATATAATGGTATTATATAAACAGTTTAATTATTTTATAAAATAATATTTATAAAGTAAAAAACATATATAAATATTATATAAGTAATATGACATTATTTCTTAAGGTTTTTTAGCCTAAACGGACCCGAAAACACTTGTAACCCATATTTTATAACTCTAACAGCCCACATGTGTTTTTATAAAAATAGTGCACAAAAGTAAAATAGTTCATAAAATCTTTATAAATTCATAACTTTCGCTTTTTAACATCGTTTTACTCGTTCTTTATATGTACAGAATCGTGAAGAGATAATCTAACAAAATATTATATTTACAAATTTTATAATATTATGTACAGGAACAGGAACAATAACATTAATTTATTATTTATAAAAATACTTTTTATTAATTAAATTATCGAAGTTTCGTAAAATTCATAACTCCTTCGTTATAGCTTCGTTTTTAATGTTCTTTATATCCACGAGATCGTGTTGAGATGTTCTATCATGATAAGATATTTATAAATTTTTTCCAGATTCAAAATAATGACAGTTTTTATAAAACAACATTTATAAAAACACTTTTATATATATTTAATCATCGTAATCTTATAAATATCATAACTTCTTCGTTATAGCTTCATTTTTCGAGTTCCTTATATATTCGGAATCCTCTTAAAATGTACTATCAAAATAAAATATTCATAGAATTTATTAAATTTTGTACTGTTACAGTTTTTATAAAACATCTTTTATAAAAACTCTTTTTATCGTAAACTCGTAAAAATCATAACTCTTTCGTTATAGCTTCGTTTTTCGAGTTCTTTATATTCATGGATTCCTTATGAAATGTACTGTCATAATAAAATACTTCCATAATTATTAGTCCTCTAATTATTGTCCATTTTATGTCCAAATAAAATGTTCTCATAATTATTTATTTATAAACTTTATAAATAAACTTTCAATAATTAATTTATAAACTAAATCTATAAATTAACCAGCACTTATATAAAGTATGCTCTCGAGTTCTATCATATTTTTAACATCATTTCACCATAGATAAATATACATTCGAATTAGGTAAATGCTTATTTTATTTTATAAACTTATAAAATAAATACTAGGTGGTGATTAACAATATAACAATTATATGAATATGAAAATGAAGTATTAGAAAAGATTAGGGTGTATGTTTAGACCTTAGGATAATGTAGGAAGATGATACACAAATCAACCCAAGTATTTAACCCTAAATACTTATTAACAAACCCTAATTTATCACTTGAAAACCCTAGTTTTTCCTTCTTGAATAACTCTTGCTAAACCAATACCCAAGCTTCCAATATACCTTGAATCACCTTAGATATCACTACTAACAATACTAGTACACTTGTATCTTTATAAAATCAAAAACTATGAAGTGTTGTAGGTTGTTGTTTGTAGCCGTGAATTATGAGGCTTTATGGAGAGAGTTTATGTTTGTTTTCTCTTTGAAATTGTTAAGTGTGAGAGTTTGTTACTTTTTAGCTAGTATATATAGTACAAGACTTGGTACAATACCATCATTCAAAACCACCAAAGAGGAGACCATATGGGACGGTTTTGGAGTAGGGATTAGGGCATGGATCTTTAGTTATTATAATGATAGATGTAAGAAAGGTAAGGTAAAGTTGTAGACAACATAGTCTTGTGTAAGAAGGATGGGAAAGAAGCTTAAGCATGCTTCCTTTCCCCATGTTTCTAGCCGATCCAAAAGGTCAAAGGAGACAAGGTTGGTGTTTAACTTTAGGGTTTAGATCCATTAGATAATGAATATACTAGTTTATGTTGTTAGTGGATGATTTAAGGATTAAATTTTGAATGTGTTGGTTTTGTTTGTTGTTGTAACCGGTTGGGACTTAAAGATGGGTAAGAATAAATTAGTTTTTGGGTATTGGGTATAATAGTAGGTATTTGTTAAAGTATAGATAGGTTTATGAATTCCCATGCATGCATGAAGGTATTTTATTGCGAAACGTAAACGTTTTACGTAGCAAATAAAAATAAAAAGTGTAAAGTTATAAATTATCTTCCTAATAGTTATATAACACTTACTTGACGTAAAATTTTATTTGTTTAAGGCTCGTTTACGTTGAATGTTTATTTTTAGTTTACGCGATTTAACTTAACGATAAAAATTAAAAGTAAATACGTAAAACCCTAAAAATAAATAATGAGTATTGAGTCGTAAAATGACATGAAATAACGGATTGTTACAAACAAGCTAAAGCCTAAATGTCTAAAGATCACTACTTCACATTTACAAGATAAAGATCAAGAAATCAAGACTGCGAGCAAAGACCGAAGACATTCTTAGAATGCTAATCTTAAGTTTTTGTAAATTGGAGTGACCTCCCTAAGAGGGAGATTGTTAGAAATACAAAAAAGACTCGGTCACTACCAATATATCGTTAGATAGCTTGTAGTATAATATTTGGAACTTAGCCAAGCTAACCAAGTCAACATAAGAATAACCCTTATGTTGACCGACCAATGTAAGGGTATAAATACCCAATGGAGAGGGTTGGTTGTTTCATTTCTCTCATAATACATTTCCATCTTTCTCTCTCTAGATTTTTTTATGTTCATTTGTTAAGTGATTTGATACATCTATAATATATACATACACACACACACAAATATATATATAGAATATTATATATAAATATATATATTTATATATTTGTATATATTATATAGATATATAAATATATATCCTATATGTAAATTATATTTAATCTTTTTTATCATCCAAATATATATAAATTTATATATATTTTATATAATATATATATTTATATATATTATATATATATATATCATATAAATTATTACTATATTCATATTACTTTATACTTTATTTTATCATTCCAAATATATATAAATTTTATTTTTGTGGAAGACCGGGTCGACCCGGTGATCGAACCGGTTGAATCGGTAACCCGGTAACTTGACCGGGTCGATTAGAGACCGTGTTGACCTGATGGTCGAACCAGTAACCCACCTTGTTTTTCCTACCGAAATTATTAAAGACATTCTATTTAAAAGTTTTTCAACATATCCTAAAATAAATGTTGAAAATTAAAAAATATGTGGAATTTCCTTTATATGTAGTATAGATTTTAAGCATGATAAGCTATCTTTAAAACTTGTAAAAAGGTTCTATAAGATAGATTAAGACTTTAATAGTGGAATATACGAAGTCACATTCCGCAATCTTAAGAGTTGTAAACACGTATACGACAACTCTGAACAAAGAAATCAAAGATGCCTAAGTTTTAACTTCGAGCTCAGTGAAGTAAAAGGTGTGTGGGATTAAATGAATGCAACAAACTATGTCTGAAGAACATATCCCAGCCTCAAAACACAATAAGCAGGAGCATTTTGTCCATCATCCAAACACTATAAAGTAATCATCAGCTTTATCAAAGAGCAATAAGCAGTTTCCAAACACAATCCCAAACATCTCCTAAACCAATACTGGCTCATCTCATACAGTTTGGCTTTCAATACAAGTGTATGCAGCTATGTACCAACTACCAAGCACACATTATTATGTTCATAACAGTCAATTTCTAAAGCTATATCATTTTACAAATTTTAATGTATAAAAATACAACATATTATAGACCAATTATACATAGCGTGAACTTTTAACTAAAAACAGCAACATTTCAAACATTATTTGCTCTACAACGTGGATCAAAAGCAAAATTTATCAAGAAAACTATAAGATGTCAGAAACTAAAAACTTGAAACCGAAAAGAAAACAAATATGTCTTCATAAAACCTAAAAGAACCACTTTAGGTAACTTTCTTGTTTATGTTTGTAACAAGTTGACGCATTTGAAACCTCCTTGATGCATTTGAAACCTCCAAATCCAGAGGTAAACTAAACCAAACCCGATCAGTATATAAACCCAAACCGCCTCACTCCCACTCTCATCCGCCGACCTAACCTCTAAATTTAGTAAACCTCTCCCTTTGTAAATTCCCTGAGATACCCTCTTTCACATGACCATACGGCACATTAGGGGTGCAATCGAGTCAAGCCGAGCTTGAGCTTGACAGGGCTTGAGCTTGGCTTGAAAAAAATAGTAGGATTGAGCTTGGCTTGATAGCTCGTCAAGCTTTAACCATATAGGCTTGATCTTGGCTTGAGTAGGATTTGATTAAAGCTTGAGCTTGGCTTGAAAAGCTTGAATGTGTACAAAATTAATGTATTTAATAGCTAAACGCCTAAACACATCAATAAACATATGCATAAAGTAAAACAAACAAAAACCAAAAGTGAAAACCAAGTTAGATTTATTAAACATTAATAAAACTAACAATAACATTCTTGTACAAAGTCCAACATTAGAATGAAACATAAACCAAAGTACTAATTAATGTTCAAACGTACAAAGTATTTCAACAAAAATGTACATTAGCTAAAGTACTAATTAGTTTTTGATTAGTTTTGGCTAATGTTCTCAAAAGTAAAAACTATGTATGAAGAATACAAAGCACAGGAATATAAATCGTTAGATGAAGTAGCGTTAAAGGTCATTTTGGAATACATTATTCATTTATTTATGAAATAGGTCCTGATAACATCAAATAACGTCTATTTTATAGCATAATTTATCCCATGTTATTATCCCATTTTGTATAGTTATTGCAAAGAATTGTTACTTAATCGTTTATATTTGAGAATTGCAGTAATTATGGAGTCATTGGTAAAAGTTAGAAAAAGGCACCCATTCTGGAGCTTAAATGAAGATATTTTAAAGATTACTATTCTGAAGAACAATACGCCGTATCTATCAAGAAAGATACGACGTATCTGTGCCTGCACTCACCAAAGACCACAGAGGATTAAAGCTCAATACGCCGTATCCAGAGAAGCTCAATACGCCGTATTCAAGAAATAGTATGTGAATATTATGGAAGATATCAAGCGTGGTCCTTACTCCAAGAAATCCCCAATACGCCGTATCCAATACTTGGATACGCCGTATCGAACCGAATTCCAAACCTTATAAATAGAAAACTCAAAAACGAGTTTTAAGTGTGCTAAATCATATTCTCGATACCTAAGCCATAAAAGTTGATTTTCAGAGGAGAAAAAGAGCAGAAGAGGTCGAGCAACGTTATCAATTCCATAGAAGGCAACGTGTAATTCCATATACTTTAGTAATCTTTCAGTTTTTGGTATCATTCGTTAACTCTGTTAGTTTACCTTGGCTAAATAACTGCTCTTGTATTTATTATGACGTTTGAAGGCTAATACCTTGCGGGTATTAGCCATTATTATGAAGATCTGAATGTTTGGTATTTGTTTATCTCGATTTCTTGATTTATCGT
>BQNB010029473.1:31773-55707 GCA_026074375.1 Tanacetum coccineum | reverse complement strand
ATGTTTGAGTTTGCAAATTGTTATTGGTATTTGACATTTTGATTTTGTTGTGAATGAATATCAGATCTTAAGTGTTATGAAATGATGATTGTATTGTGGTTTGAATGAGTTCAATGAACTTCCACGGGATTTTACAACTTTATGATTAAAACCGAGAAGAGAAAGAATAACTTGTCGGGATTTTACGAAATCAATAGAAAAACCGTGAAAGTAGAATTGATTTGAAGTTGAGGTTTGATGATTGATTAATTAATTAACATTTTAAGTCCAAAGTCCAAGGTCCAATAAAACAAGTTTCGTGAAATTCAAATTTTCAAACAGATTGTAAACCGCTGGCAGTGAACACCAAATCGTTGCCTTTAGAACTTAGTCAAATCGCCGTCTTAAAACGAATTATTGAACCGCTGGAATCTTTGAAAACTCGCTATTTTTATAACTCGCTAGAAGAAGATGTCAGACAACTCGCTACTTTGAGAAAATTTGGGCAGCATAACGTTTGATTTTTACCTTAGAAATTTGTCTTCAATGTACCTGTAACTCGCTGCCTTAACTCTCTGCTACAGTAACTTAACTCGCTACCTTAACTCTCTGCTACAGTACCTTAACTCGATGCCTTAACTCTCTGCTACAGTACCTTAACTCGCTGCTATAGTACCTTAACTCGCTGCCTTAGCTCTCTGCTACAGTACCATAACTCGCTGCTACAGTACCTTAACTCGCTACTATAGTGCTTGCACAAAAAGACAACTCTCTGCTACAGTACGACCAACAACTCTCTGCTACAGTACCTTAACTCTCTACTTAGAAAATGTGGTTTTTCACCTAAAAATCACCCTTTTGAAGGTTTTTGCTTGGTTTCTTTTGCACAACTTGGTACTAGAAGGCTATAGCAACTATAAAAACATGAACTTTAACATCACAAACGTAAAGATCTAAGAGAGCCAAGAACAAGACTATAAACCTTCAAAAAGCCAAACTTTTGAACAAATAAGCCACGAATTTGAGCTTATTAACCACAAAACAAACACTAAACACCCTTTGGCGATTGATACCACATGTTATCCCACTAATAATCCATACACAACTTGATAAGCAAACCTAAATAAGCTATATAAGCCAAAAATAATAAGAATAAAAAGGAGAAAATAGAATGGTGGAATATTAGATTAGAAGAGAGAGTTTGGTGAGTTACACATACAACAAATGAAGCAAATGTAACCAACACCCTCTCCATGTGTGGAGAGGGTTTCTTTTATACCCTTGGCCTATTACTTGGCACTTGGGCTTTCTTAATGGGCCGGGCTTGGCTTAACTTGGGCTTTGAACCCGAATCATAGACAATATTAGATTACTATCCAAGCCCGTTAATACCCGACTAGCCTATTACATTACAAGACCTATTTGACTTTATAAGACCGATAACTTTCTTGTTTGACTTAATAAAATTAAGGCTAACAATCTCCCCCAATGTTGAGGTCTTCTTTGATCTCCCCAACGTTGACGATATGACGTTTGAGCTTTGCCTTCTTTGGTCTTGTCTTGTTTGTAATGGCTTTGTTAATTCATGCTTTGTGATCTTGATCTTGAGCCTTTATCTTTTGACTTTTGAGTTCTTGAGATCTTTATCTTGCATCATCTCCTTGACTTGAATCATCTTGATTTGACATTCTCGATCATCTTGTGCTCTTGACCAACATGCTCATACTTGTTACATTCTTGTTTGACATATATGATCATAAGTCTAACAATCTTCCCCAATAGACGATTCTTTATTTGACTTTGAGGCTCTTTGATGGTGGGGAAGTTTAGAATCAACTATCTTTACGCTGAATGATTGACTTTGAAGGCTTGAGTATGAGCATGTGGTTTATGAATCCGACTTCGCTGGAATGAGGCTGCAACACCGTCGTCTAATCCTGAAATAAGACAGTTAGCAATAAAAGATGAATATGGCTTTGTCATTCATCTTGAGTTCGGTTGCATTAACCTCCGGTTTCCTACTTTATAGTATAAATACTATACCTGTGATCAGGTAAATTCAAAGAATCTCCTTGATAGGATTTCCAGCTCAAAGCGTAGGATCTTCTAACACAGATGTATTAGATTCACCATGCTTGCATGTTCTCATTACCGGAACGTCTCAAAGAAGACAACACGATAAGATTGAATCAGATAGTTACTATCTTTCTGATTATGTCGTCAATTCATTTACTAGACCAAGATCGATATCCAGTTATCACAAGCTCGATTCATATAGAATCTTGCAAGTCACCTACCAAGAGCTTGTTTGATGTTGGCTCAAGCATGATTTCCATCTTCACTTGAAATACTTAAGTAACACTCGGAGAGGAATGTTCTGGCAAGATCTCAAGGATAATGAGTAGGACCTCTTTGTTATAACTGTGAACTTTATGGAGTTCAACAAGTGTAATTTGACATTGGTCCTAATGAATTTTAATTTGATCTCTTCTTGGCTCTAGACCTCGATTTTGTGCTCTTTTGTGTTTTAGTAATCGGAGGCTGGAGCTGACTGCCACCTATTCAATATCAACAATCTCGGAGTGAGATGTCAATAGATAACGTGTGTATCCTGGACAAATAAGATAATTTCTTTTGAGAGAAAACTCGAATGGCTAGGAAGTGTTGTGGCCTTGCATCACTTAGGGGTCCTTTGATTCATTTCTTCAAAACCAACAATCACATCTTTGTTATTTTGATAGATTAATGTATTGACCCGTTTCTGCCTAAGTTGTGTTTGGAGGCTTGCTTGTTTCCACCCTTTATCCCTTACATTTCTTGTTTATTCTTCAAAAAACCCCTTCAACGCTTACCAACGGTCAATTACTAACACCATTTGTTATTTGTGAATTGTTTCCATGTAAAGCTCAATCTTAGTCGGCATTTTTCCCTTATCCTCATTTATCTCTAATCATACCTAAGCATTTTTCCCTTATACTCATTCTTCTCCAATCATACCTAAGAACTGTTATTTCTAACTATGGATTGTCCTTGGGTAGATCCCTCCGGTTCTGGTTGGATCGTAGGACTTATTCATAACCTAACCACCTTATGACTTTAGAATCGTCGTGAAATTAATAGGTTGTTGGGTATATAGATCGAACCATAAAACCATTTTCTGACATTGTTATTTTCAAATACCTCCTACACATGTGCTTCGAGATTCGAAATTATTTAGCACATGAAGGAAAGAGTTGCACTTAGAGTCTTAAAGATCACATTCTTCTATATCATATTTTAATCACATTTTCTCCCCTTATTTTAAAAATAAAACACTTAGTATTTGAAATACCAATTGATTAAAATTTGACATAAAAAATTCTATGGGGAGGAAAAATTATACCACGATATTGCATGAATTCATTTTTCGATAGCTCCCCTTCAACAGTATATGTGGGATACCAATATTTATTAAAACTTGACATTTGAATGAAAAATTGATATGACACCACAAAATGTTGAAGACGGAGTGAGATGCCTTAGTGAACAATGTATATGATTAATTGACATTATAGGTTTCCACATTTGAATTTCACAAAATGTGTTTGGATACATAAAATTGACATTTATGTGATGTACCCAACACATTAAAAGGCTTTATTTTTAAAAGCTCCCCCTCAGAAATTGATTCACATAAAATGACATTCTTCGTACTACAATTTCTTTGAAAATTATTCGAGGAAGGGAGTGTTGAACACACAAGTTTAACAAAGGAAAAATACCACAACTTATATTGTAGACAATTTGACATTGAAAGTTCTTTTTGAAAATTGTGTTCAACGATTTTAAAAAACATGATAGAAGACTTCTCTTCTATTTTAGAGTAAGTGCACTGAAACGAACGCTTCCTTATTACATTCGGGTCCGAGCTATGCACTGATGTGTACATAAGTCATAAGAAAATTTTAGAAATGACATGTTTTGAAAGCATTTGAAACTCTTGCTCGAACCTCATTTACACGCCCGTGTCGATGTTAATCAACATTCTAGGTACGTAAATGTTATCGATTCCAAGAGACATGTCGAGAAGATTCTTTTTTGTATTTTGGAATTTTTTCTGATTTTATATTTTGTTTTTCTAGATTTTATATTTTTCTATTTTTGTTTTGTTGGTTTTATATTTTTGTATTTTCTTTTTCAAGAATTTGTTATAAATCAAAAATAAATAGAGAAGTAAAAATATTTACAAATTGATGTTTGATGGATCAAGCAGAATCATTTGCCAGAACCTCCAGTTCATCTGGAGTCAAACATCTCATACCGAGTCGTCTGACAAGATACCTAAACCTATCTTTCGATAAAGCTTTAGTAAAGAAGTCATCTAACTGGTATTCAGTTCTGACAAAGAATAATTCAACAATACCCTTTTCAACCTGCTCCTTTATAAAGTGATATCTGACATCGATGTGCTTGGTATGGGAATGTTGTACTGGATTGCACGAGATGGTTATGGCTGCCTTTGAGTCACAATACATAGGTATTTTATCAAAGTGGAAGCCATAATCTGTGATCTGAGTTCTCAACCATAGAACTTGAGCGCAACACGCAAATAAAGACACATACTCGACTTCTGCTAAAGACATTGAAGTGCAGCCCTGTTTCTTTGATGACCAGCTGACTAACTTGTCACCACCTAGAAATTATATGCCACCATATGTGATTCTGACTCCGTCCAAATCGTATAGGAGGTAGGATATCCAGGTTGAAGTGTTTGATCCTAAAACTGATCTAATAACCTATACAGATTATTAACCCTCTCTGAAAGAGTTTTTGTGCTTTTTAAGTATATTGAGTGATAAGTGCGGATACCGGTTAGTTCCTACTACACTAGGGATGGAGTCATAGATCCTCCCTAGTACCCAATAGATCCCATATTGACTAGCACCATAATCTAATAATGGGGCAAGCAATGTCCAAACCACCCATACTACCAAAACCCAAGGTTAGAATTTGGGGGGGGGGGGGGGGGGATTGTAGAATGTACATGATAGTCAAGGAATATCTAACAAAATCATAATCTAACAGGAAACAAACATCATACATTATACAAGCTTACATAACTAGGCTAGCACTTTAAGTGCTTAGCCGTTAATGGTAACGAAAACACAACAAGAAATAAAAGTAATCATATATTGAAAGCTCATAATTCTTACAATATTCGTATTTAAACGATTAAATACAAAAAGTAAATAAAGTGTGATCTCCCTTGGACACCAGGTGGAATTCTTTGAAGGTTGGAAGCCTTTTTCGCCTCTCCAATTGGCTGTGGAGGAAGTGATGTTGGAATAGCTGATTAGAAACCGGGTCAATACATAATCTATCAAAATTACAAAGACGATTGTTGATATTGAAGACGACATCATGGACCTAGTGATGCAATGCACAACCCTTCTCAGCCATTCGAGTTTCTCTCAAAAGAAACTTCTCTCATTTGTAACGGAGATACACATGTTATCTATTGACATATAACTCCGAGATTGTTGATATTGAATACGTGGCAGTCTGCTTCAGCCTCCAAATACTAAAACTAAAGTGAACAAATCGAGTCTAGAACCAGATTAGATCAAATTATAAATCTCATTAGGACACAATGTCAAAATACACTTGTTGAACACCATAAAGTTCACAAGTTGTAACAAAGAGTCCTACGCATTATCCTTAAGATCTTGCCAGAACATTCGAGTGATACTTAAGTATTCACAGTGAAGATGGAAATCCTGCTTGAGCCAACATCAAACAAGCTCTTGGTAGGTGACTTGCAAGATTCTATATGAATCGAGCTTGTGCTAACTGGATATCGATTTTGGTCCAGTAAATGAATTGACGACTTAATTAAAAAGATAGTAACTATCTGATTCACTCTTACCGTGTTGTCTGCTTTGAGACGTTCCGGTAATGAGAACTAGCAAGCATGGTGAATCTAATAAATCTGTGTTAGAAGATCCTACGCTTTGAGCTGGAAACCCTGTTAAGGGGATTCTTTGAATCTACCTGATTATAGGTATAGTATTTATACTATAAAACGGGAAACCAAAGGTTAATGCAACTGAACTCAAGATGAATAACAAAGCCAAGTTCATCTTTTATTGCTAACTGTCTTATTTCAGGTTTAGACGACGGTGTTGCAGCCTCATTCCAGTGAAGTCGGATTCATAAACCACATGCTCATACCTAAGCTTTCAATGTCAATCGTTCAACATCAAGAGAGTTGATTCTAAATTTTCCCACCATCAAAGAGCCTCAAAGTCAAATAAAGAATCATATTTTGGGAAGATTGTTAAACTTATGATCATATATGTCAAACAAGAATGTAACAAGTATGAGCATGTTGGTCAAGAGCACAAGATGATCGAGAACGTCAAATCAAGATGATTCAAGTCAATGAGATGATGCAATATAAAAATCTCAAGAACTCAAAGTAAAAAAGATAAAGGCTCAAGATCAAGATCACAAAGCATGAATGAACAAAGCCGTTACAAACAAGAAAAGACCAAGACAAGACCAAAGAAGGCAAAGCTCAAACGTCATATCGTCAACGTTGGGGAGATAAAAGAAGACCTCAACATTGGGGGAGATCGTTAGCCTTAAATTTATTAAGTCAAACAAGAATGTCATTGGTCTTATTAAGTCAATTAGGTCTTGTAATGTAATAGGATAGTCGGGTATTAACGGGCTTGGAATGTAAACTAATATTGTCCATGTACCGGGCTTAAAGCCCAAGTTAAACCAAGCCCGACCCACTAAGTAAGCCCATGTGCCAAGTAAATGGCTAAGGGTATAAAAGAAACCCTCTCCACACATGGAGAGGGTGTTGGTTGCATTTGTTTCATTTGTAACTCACCACTTTCTCTCTCTAAATCTAATATTCTTCAAGTTTATATTCCAAGTTTCATTTTCCTCCTTTCTTTTCTTCCTTTTATTTTCGACCTATTAAGCTTATTTGGGTTTACTTATTTGTTGTGTTTGGATATATATATATATATATATATTTTGGGACAACACCTTGTCACGAGAAAGATTCAACTTCTTGGTCGAAAAGTAAGGTATGAAAAGCATGTCTCTTGAAACGTTAAAGAGTCTGGCAGAGAAAGAGGACGAGTAATGGTGGTAACTCGTGGTATATCCTATGTATAATATGAATATAAGAAAATATAAAAAAAATCACAAAAGTATTTTTCATTTTATATAAAATTTTCAAAAAGAAAATATAGAACAATTACAGAAAACAACCAGAAATGAATACAAAGAAACTATATCATCTCTGTACGTGTCTTTGCAAAATCGATAACATTTAAGAGGCTTAGAAATGTCATTCATTGACGGACACGAGATTAAATGAAGTTCGAGCAGAAGTTCAAACATGTTTTAAAACATGTCAATGGTTTGCTATTATTTCAGATAGCAACCCCGGTCATGTTCCAGATTTTATCTAAGGTATAGTATTTTGCCAAAAAAGAAAGAAACCTTAACTCTCGCAACAGGAGGAAATTATTTTTTCTCAGGTATGAATTACTTAATATTCATATAAAGGCTTGTGTTTACTTTGCAACACAACCCGTGCTTTCTATATACAATAAATGTACATGTCAGTGTATTTATTTGTTCAAAATAAGAGAAATCGTGTTATTTTTGTAATGGGTGTTGATTTTAAATGACTTTAATCATCTCTATGTTTCATTTGAAAATGATTTTCAGAGATCTTTTGACTTCTCACTCGTAAACAAGTCTACAGTACTCTTTAACTAGATTATATTAGGTCCGATTCTCTTTGAGAGGGGAGAAATTGATTGTATTAACTCTTCTTAAAAAATCATTATGTGAAAAAGGAAAAGTCTTTGATTAAACAATAAAAGAACATAAATATAAAGAGGCGAGTTAAATTATAAATTTAAAGTCAGATTTCGGGCTTTATATGTTATGTGTTTATCGCTTTATAGGGCATTGATAGTAAAATTGTGAGCTTAGTTCTGGTTAAAAATTTTTTCGGGAATGTAAATTGTGCTAAAAGTGGTATCTAGATTTTGCCTTAAGAATGGTAGTAAAGACAATTGGGAAGCGCGTATAAACCTTAGGGGGTGATGTTGCCAAAAAACCTGAAAGTTTTCAAAAACAATACCGAACCCCCACATAGCTGGTGGAGTATGCTCGTGTCATAATAATAATTATTATGGCTAGACACATGTGAGCCTATGGGGTCACACACATATACACTGAGGTACCACTTTATATATCGTGTTTATTGTATTTACGGTATATAAATAACCTACGTAACTCGGGATCAATATTGGGCTTCTAATAAATAAGTAGTGTACTTAATTTATTGACTTGCGAAGTATTTAAGAAAGCCCACTAATAGCCTATTGGGGGCCGTTCATATGGAAGATAAATGGATGATTTGATAAAGGATTACAGTTGATATTTTAGTCAAATATATGGGTAATCTTCCTATTTATTGAGATGTGACAACTTTGCCAAAAACAGTTTTGACTGATTCTTCTCCTCCTGTATCTTATGATATTTACGATCACATAAACATAAAACACGTAAGGGTTTTTGTTTTCTTGATCCAACTTTTGTATCTTGTTCATTCAATAAGCTTTTTTACATAGGTTACAGGGTTATGACTAGTCATTTATTTGGTATACAAGCGGAAGTCATAGCGAGTGGGTACATCATAATCAGGTGTGATCTCATTTTTTTTGATCACTCTGTGTTTCATTGGGTGTTTCGTGTTAACGTGAAGGTCACCATCTGATTCTACCAATCACGTCACAAAGGTATTACTTTTCTTGTTTTTCTTTGATTGATCATACGACTTTATGGATCCGTTGATAGGTGCTTGTACCGCTGCGTTTTATATTTGATTATATGATATTCATTTAATTCAGCACCTATAGTGGTATCACGAGCCATCATATGATGTCATATGATCATCTTGTATGCTGTAAAGATGGGGGGGGCGACTAAATAACGCGTGTGTTTTAATGGAATCAAAATGGGATAATTTACAAATAAGCTCTAAGGCATATTTTTTGTAAATTAATGTGAGCTTTTTGGGTCTTATTGATTCTGGTTTATTTTTGTATATCATAGCTAATTTGGTGATGCATACTTTAATTGGGTGAGTTTGTTATCGGGTACGTGTAAAAAGGGCACTAAAGTCTAGTGACGTTTGGACTGAATGCTTGAATCAGGTTGTATATCAGCCCCCTGGGCATTAATTTCTGAATTAATATGGTTGTTAATACATTACTAAATGATCCTTAAGCCATTGGTTACACGTATCAATCAGGGTTTTAATCCTAGTTGATTTATTTCTTCGATTCGTTGGCTAAACAATTTATTTCTTGTTAATCATTTTGTTTCCATGGCAAATACATGCATGTTTGGCCATGGACTTAGACAACACCTTGTTAATACATAATATTATGGTATTATTATGTTTTGTATGCAAAGCCGATGAAAACTGTGACTTGATTCGCTTGATGTTGCATTTAAATTCTGTTTTGGGTTTTGCCATTGTTTCGGCTTCTTTTTGTATGGTTTTAATTTTTCTTGTAGCCATTGTTTGGGCACTTTACAGTAGTTAGATGATAGGATAAATGTATTTAATCATAAAATTATTGTAACCAATATTTGGATTCGAATGGCGCAAAAGTTAAAGGCATAAAGTCAAATTCAGAGTTGCTGGAGTAACCTCCACTAAAAATGAATTTTCAGGAGTTCTATATGGATTTAGAGGCTGAATTCTTTAGAGGAAGTGCAAAACTCATGGGGCTAAAATTTTTTCAACTGGAGCTCAGATTGGGGAAGACTCCTTCTAGGAGTTTTAGGCCCGTCAAGTTAGCTGAAATTTTATGGCAGTTTTGGGCTTCAAGTTCATTAGGGGTTTCACTTGCTCATGATGCTTCTTGGAGCAAGTGGGAGCCCTCCTTGTGGTTGTGTGGTTAACCCTTAGTTGACTTCTTGGTTTCGTCGATTGGCTTAAGAAATCAAGCATAGGTTATTATCGGTTGAGCGCTTTGCATACTTGTTTGGTTGTGTTCTGTTTGGTTTGTATTACTATCATGTTGGAATGTATATAAACTTGCAAATGATTTTATAAAACAAAAATAAAAAACAAACCAATTTTTTTTAGAAACTAAATCATTGATTTTGTTTAAAGTTTAAATATGATTTGAAACTAAACACTTGTTTTTTTATATAAATAACACTAAATAAATGTTATGATTGTTATTTAATTTATGTATTGTTCAAACTAATATTTATTCCACTTAGATTATATATTAGTCATGAAAATGAACAACTTGTCACACATAAATGATATAAAACAAGTATTAGACTTAAGTTAAAGATAGTTTTTTAACTTGTGCTACGAAGGATGTATGCTTGCTTCCTCGTACACACTTTTTTTGATCATTTATCAAAAAGAATACCCGTCAAATTTAAGCCATGTCGTCCAATTGGTTGAGAACACTTGCATTTGCTCTTCACTCTGCGTGAGATGTAGGTGAAGTGTAACCCAAGGTGATTATTCTCTTATGCGTGAGACCTAGACATATTCTCACATGTTCTCGCATTGGATGACTTAATCGAGTTAAGTAGTGAGCCTTGGCTCGAGGCAAGGATAGGCTTATATGCCGTCCTTGACATTGTTTCTTCAGTTACAAATGTCATGAGTCCCATATGGTCTAAGAATTGCACAGGTTTTTGCAATTGGTAAACGTTACCTACCTATTGAATCTATCATTTCTAGCAGATCAACTGATGTGATGATGGAACCACAATGAGGATCTTAGCCTTTTCGTAAAATTAATTATTTTTTATTATAAACTTGGGTAGTTAATTTTAAAAGGATAATTATCGAAAATACTAAATTGAACTTTGTAATTTCTATTAATGACATTTATGCAACACAAACCGTAAACAAAAGTTTGTTTCCTTTCTTTGTTAGAGGAAGCCAAACTAAGTCTTCTTTCCTTGTAAGAAAAAGACTTATTCCTATCCTTTCTACTTGTATAAGAAAGCTCTAATTAGGAAACGTCTTGAATTTTCCAATCCTAACTCAAACCTCAAAAGATAATACTTAAGAAATCGTTTTGTCTTGTAAAAGTAAAACGGTTAAGTACAGTTGCACATCTTAGTTGGATGACTAGAGAACATGTTTTCTATAGCCACCAAATGATACATCTTGAAGCGTCAAGACATAGTATGAGTTTTAATAATTAGAAATGGAAATTTCAATAAATCGCGAAAGAGAAAAGGAAATTAATAGCATGTTTTTTCTAGTAGTTTTCCTTAACTCAATATTTTCTAAGATTTTCACCCATTGAGGTAATGTTAGAAAGGGGTAATTGCATGCAAAAACTTTCAAGGTTTAAGATGTCATTGATGGATAGTTCCTTCATATAATATGCATAGAACTTGATGCAACTTCCTTGAATATTCTAAGTACATGTTTACTAGTCCGTGAGGCTCACATTAGAGATAATGTACTGATATTCAAATAGTAGAAAAGTAAATAAATTGCTACTTGCACTTCATTGGTATAGACACATATTTAATGTTGTCTTATCCAATGGGAACAATGCATTTTACTACTGATATAGATGCACATGTAATGTTGTCTAAATTCAATAGGTGCTATAAGTTATCACTTTGCAAGTGACCCACTTTATTTCTAGCTGGTCTTGAAATAATACATTACTTTTCACGTACGAAAATACATTCAAGTTTTATATAAGGAACTTCATAACATATCATTCTATTAGATAACTTGTCGCTTTTCGGATGTCGCTGCCTAAAAGTTATCTATACAATGTTTATGCATGATTGCTTATTAAACAATAAAGTTCTAGATATACTTACAATGAAAATGTGATTTTAGTTTTGACTTAAATCATATCTATATCAGTGAATTGTCATATTATTCTTACAAAACAAACGGACGCGTGGTGGACTATAACCCTACTAGTCTTAGGATCGTAACCTGACTTTAATATGCTCACTTGTTTGTATGATACTTGATGTTTTGTCATGCACAAGTGGGTGAAATCCTAATTGTGTGTAAGATACAACACATAACAATATGACTAATGGTTATTTTAACCGCATGGTAAGAAAGCTAATATTCTACTAGGAATTATACACCTCAATGTTTATGTCGCCGTTCCTGCAAACACCCCCCCTTCCACCACCCTCACTATACACAATCCCTCCCCGCTCCCCTCACCACTGCATCAACTAATTACAATACATACTCAAACAATTAATTCACTAACTAACAAATTAAGAGATAGATATATATATTCATGATAAATTTACCTCAATTACACGACAATCTGTGTTCGCCCCACCCCACGCCTCACCCTGCCCCTCACCACCCCCCTCTCCCCAACCCCCCCCAATAGGTGAGATCCTGAATGGTAGAGAACCCAATAGACTTCCCCCTAGATAGATGTAGAGAGAGATACCCTACCCCCCCCACCATCCCCACCACCCTACCACCACCCCCCTATAAACATATACCTTAAAATATATATATATATATATATTCATACCCCTCTACTCCCACCTCCTCCTCCCCTCTCCACCCCCCCATCCACCCCCATCCGCTCCCTCCCTCCTCCCTCCCCCCCCCCTCTCCCACTCCCCCTCCCCGACTCCTATATATATTTATACCCCCCCCTGAGACTATGTGTTCCGTGAGTGTGTTGTACACGATAGACTTGTTGATGTGTGTGTGACCCTTCCTCCTCCTGTGTGTGTGATTCTGACTTATATAGTATCAAATGTGCTGTGGATTCCCCCTCAAACGCGTCGCTCATATCGCACCTAGTTTCGTAACGGCTAATTTAATATATTACTTTAAACCAACTGAGTCACCCCACTTACACTCCTAAAAAAACCTTCCCGGGGTAGTTTCCGACGAGGCGTGAATTGAAAATTCGTGATTAAGTTCGTGATCGGTGATTTGATTAATCAAAATTTTGATTAGGTATTTCTATTTCTACAATTACACAATGCAAAAAAACAAGAAAAGGTAAGCCTAAAACGAAAGCAATTAAAGCAAAAAACACGAAAAACAATAACGGGATCAAAACCCGAGGGGGCTTTAAAGACTAAAGGCTCCCCCTTCCCTCCTCCCCCCCCTCCCCCCGCCCCCACCCCCCCATCCCTCGCCTCCATGTGGTGACAAAAGCATAATTTATTTTTTCAAAGGTTCCTAACATGATAAAAGAAATATTAAAAAATAAATAATTATAATTTTTTTGCTTTTATTTTGTTTTGTAGTGTGTGTTTATTAAAAAACTGATTTAATCTAAAATATTAAAACTTAACTTTGGAAAATTCTGAAAAATTCTGTAATAATTCAGGAAAAGTAATTTGCTAAATAACTACTCGCTGATACTAGGATAAATAGATGAGCAATATCAGATTAGTGAAATAGAAGGAAATAAGCAAATAAGTAGTTTTAAGCTAACATGAGAAAAGTAAAAAGTTACCTTGCCCTTAGCTCTTAAACAATGGGCGCAAACAAGCTCTCAATGAGCTGATCTACAAGCTCCAGCTTATCAAAGATAAGCTGGTAAAACCCATAAGCCCTTCCCTTTTTGGCTTATCTTCCATTTTAGCTTTTTAAGTGATTTTTGAGTGTGTTGATGGAAAATGGCTTAAAACTACTTCTTTTAAGTTATGGAAAAAACTTATTAGTGCTTAAGTAATAACGACAGCTTAAGTAAGTAAATAAGTGTTATAAAGAGTTTGTAAACAAACATTTTTCATATCATAACACATTGCATTACCTTAAAAACAGTGGAATTTAAAATTTAAAAACCTACAATCTTTAATTTAATCTTTTTAAAAAAAGAGTACAAGACTTGAAAGAATAAATTACAATTTAGCTGAAATAAACTAAAGTTAAAGATGTGTATTAAAAAACTTAGTGATAGCTCAAGGGCTTACATAGGTAGAGTCTCTATTTTTTACATAGGTTAAAGAAGGTTTGGGTTCTTCTCTTGTATGCTTCTATCTGTGAGAGGGATTGAGACGGGGTGAGGGTTCTTGTGTGAGGTAGATTAATTCATCATCTTAGCCATCCATTTTGCTTTGGCTCCATGTTCTATAATCTGAGCCTTTAATATTGTTGTCCAATGTTGCTGAGTTTCTCCCATGGGCTTGCCAAGGTGGATTTGGACCTTTTTTTTTTTAATATAATATTATATATAATAAAATATTTTTTTTGTGTTTGATGTGGGTTTGTGAAGTGGGTTGAAGGTGTAGGATTGTGATCGGGTTTTGAGGGGATGAGGGATGAACAGTGACAGGGGGGGTATTTGCGCGGGGTAATGGTTTTATTAAGTTGGAGGTAACGGGTTTGGCATAAGGGAATGAGGGTTTGGGTGTAGGGACTAATGGTGCATAAAGTTAGGACTAATGGTGTTAGTCCTTAAGGACTAATTGTGTATAAAGGGTTTAAGGGTGTATGGGTTAAGGGTGTTATGGTTTAATGGGTTTGGGCTTATAATTTTGGGTCGGGTGATACACAAAATGGATTTTGGACTTTGATTATATTTAGGCTTATTTAAAAAGGCTTTTGTATAATTCACTTCAATGTGGGCTGACCCGGCCCATTAACTTGGGTGCGGGTTGGTCCATGCATATGTCTTTGGTTTCAACTTTAACTTTGACTTTTTGACTTTTTGACTTTGACTTTGATTTTGACTTTTCATGCTCTTTCTATTCTCGTGCTCGGTTTTGGCTTTATTTTTGTCCTTTAGTAATTAATCCATTTCTGCCAGTTATTCAAAGCTAAAACAAGCAGATATTTGGTATTTATGTCGGTTTTTGGTCTTTGGGCTCTGTTCGAGCTGTATAGAGGTAAAAAGGTATGTGTAATTACTATGCACATACCAAAATCCTCATACTAACTCTATATCGCCGTGTCCTCACGCAAATGCCAACTAGTTATTACTTAGAAAAACCAAAATTCTAACCCTTCGACTAGTATTACCTTGAAAAGTAGCAAAGTGTTCATCAAGGGGAATTAAAAAATCATTAGCTTTGAAAAGCCCCATTTTGACCATTTTTAAATATTTACACTTATTACCATCACCATATTTATTTGCGTGTGATTTGTTTTTTTCTTTTTTCTCACTTATTTGTGATACTATTGTCTCTTTTTAGCAAACATAACTAGAACTGTATGGATATTTCGTTAGTTTCGGTAACTTTTAGGGTCATAGAACAGAAGCACTGTTCTATCCTAAAATGCACCAAAAATAAAGATAGATTGCATAATCGGTACATTTGATTTGTTTTTCACTTGTCCGCCGCAACCCAGCTATTGTTTTAGATATAGTGATTACGTGGAAATCACGGTTTAAATATAATGTTAAGTTGTCTATCAGAAACTCAGATACTTGTAACTTTGTGAAAAAAACCTTTTTCACTTCGCACCGATAATTATTATCTAATAGTAGGTTGAAAGAGCCGCGCACGCATTTCAAATTTCTACCATGATCAACGAGTTTGCAAAAATTTCTATGCATCACTTCACCCACAGCTAAAGTCGAATGGGGTGTTGAAGGGGTGAAGTATCTGCCCATTGTAGCGACTTTCGTCTCGGCACATCCCAACCTTGCGGCTAAGTGACTAGGCTTTTGACACCCCACAGAGACTAGTATCGAGACTCACGGACCTTCGGTTTCAAAACCTTTGGATTTCTCGTAAAATAATTTATTTAGAAAAACCACAACTTAATATGACATAGTCTTAGTTCAAAAGCATATTTAAATTTAAGAAAAAGATTGTGTTCCCTATATAGTATTATAAATCAAGATATCTTACACTTAATCTAATTATACATTCTTTAAACTAAGGAGAATTCTTGACCTTTTAGTGAGTGGCTGTCATGTGACAATCGGTTGTGATGCCTGATAAGATGCAACTAACTTTTATCAGTCTCGATTAACTTACTATGTGCCTTTTTTTAGAATACTGCATACAATCACTGTTGTTGAGCCGGCAAGATGCAGTATACTTGTTTTTGCCCACTAGTTGTATTTATACATATTATTATTTTACCTCATTCTTTCATTTTTTCACTTTTATAGTTCTCCACAGATTAGAGAATATTTCTTTTATTGAAATTATAAGTTAAATTTGAACTAATGGACTAATTACATTTTGGTATCGACTATACTTCTTCGTAAATGTCGTTGATTTCAGTCTTAATTTTTGAAAAGAGCACTGTATTGTATTCGTTGTGGTTAGAAGCTTATGGAGAAAAAGTTGTACTACCTTCGAGATCACACTTAGAGCTCTTTTACAGATTTCCAACCTTATTCTTGTTAGCATCATAACTATATAATCTAACTATATCTATTATCTACGTTCTTCGTCAAATTTAAACATCTTTAATAAAAGATCCAGTCGAATGACTTAGTCAAGTTTATAACGGTTAAGGGACAAAGCTAAGAGCTCAACACGCTCGATCGGAGTCAAAATTTATTCTTATTATACCTGTAGATGAATGGTCAAACATTGTGATGTTAATACGTGATTAGTTTTTATTGTTGGAATTTTAATATTTTTCATTTTTCTTGGTATTTTGGTGGTAAAATACGGGTGGAATTACTGTGAAATAACAACGATGTAGGCACATATGTAATCTTCACTATAGATTCCCCCTACAATATCTAGTAATTGAATATTGTCCTCAACGTTTTTAAGAAGTGGGTTCCTAGTTAAATCGCAAGCCGTTTATTAAGTATGTGAGATTAATATATAATTAAAATAAAAAAATAAAGTTAAATATTTTTTTATTTACTCAAGATAACGTTAGTCGATAAGATTTAGGATATTGGATTCCCATAATCATGCTAAGGATTGAAGCTCGAGTGAACGAAGGAAAAAATCACGAGCACGAGAGTCTTCAAAATCTGGGGCAATCCTGGACATACAACACAAACCACAAAACGCGAGAAAGGAAGAGGCGAGCCTCCTCACAACACACTTATTCATTACTACTATTATAATTATATTAGGAATACAGGGCATGTGATGCCACCCACGAATCGCTTCGTTATTAATGGTCACTAAGCTTGACTGTCCCTGAATTTGTTTCCATGGGGAAGGTTTGAAGATCCGAGACAACTACGGGTGGTATGTCCCCTCCAAAGTAGTGCTTGAGTCTATGACCATTCACCTTGAAGTTTGGTCCGTCAGTTTGAGATAACTCGACGGTGCCATAAGGGAAAACTTGAGCAACGGTGAACGGTCCAGTCCAACGGGTTTTGAGTTTTCATCGTATGAGTAGATGTTCTGTAATCGAGAATTTGTTGTGAGAAGGAACTCGATTCACCAACGATGAAAATACGCGGTCTTCTTAATCTTCGAGTCATGAATTCTCTCTTCGCTGTTCTTCTTTTGTAGATTAAAATATTGGTTGTTGCTCATGAAGTCTTTGATCTGGAAGTTCATTTGATTCTATTCATTTGACTTTCGGTGATCACCCGCGGAATTCAAGGTCATCAGTTGTTGCGCACATGCTTAAGGCTCCCGATAGGGGTCTTATGCTCAAGCTCGATAGGTAGACGACAAGCCTTTCCGTACACTAGCTTATAAGGAGTACACCCGATGGGTGTCTTAAATGCGGTACGAAAGGCCCACAAGGCGTCATCTAACTTATCAGACCATGAAGCACTGGGTCTTCACCTTACGTGCTCCTTCCAGGAATGCGCTTCATAAACTGATGTGTTGTTGAGTAATGTCGTTCTAATTTGCCGCACTTAGTTGTGGGTGATACGCGATAGAAAGTCGGGTGTGTCAACCCCATATTTTCAAGCATGACCTCTTGCAAATTGGTCACTTGCAAAATTGGGTTACCGCGATCACTTAATGACAGCCACGAGGGGTGCCAAATCGGCGAGAGAGAGATTTTCAAAATAATTGGCAAAACAAAACTCTGCGGCGTCCATTGGTGGGGAACGCTTTTGCTTTCAAACTCCCATTTTTTAGACGAAGTACGTCAACGGCCAATAGTATATACTTAAGCTTCCATCGTATGGAAGACGGAATGGGCCATTGTAAGGCCGATTGCCTATACGTGAATGATTCTCGGACCGATTTGAATTGCATTTTGAAGTGCAATTTCATCATTCGTTGCGAGATTTTGTATACCTTTGACGTTGATAAGCTTCAACCGTGTGAACCAAGTCTTGGGCATGTCTTGCAAATCGGTGGCAAATATACTCCTGCAGTAAAATAACTTTTTGGCGGTGTTAGTTGGACACTTATAATGTCCCCCGGTGGGCCCTATTATGGCAATAGTTGTGTGGATATCAATAGCTTCTTGGCATCGTTAAACACACGCTGAATACACTTGTCCGCATAATCTTGACACAAATAGGGTGTCGTTCCTAAAATAGTGCTTATCTTCCTTGAAAATACTTGATTCTTTTGTTGGGATGAATCCCTTTATCACCATAAATTTCCTGACATGCTCAATTTTCAGAAAATCGACATAAACCAGGGTGTACTATCATCACCCACATAATGGTAACCATACAAGTGTCTCAAAGTAGGAATTGTTTTGGTAATTTTCCTTGTTATCGAGAACATCTTGTGGGGGATTTTGTTAAGTCTTGATATAGTGGTCAGGGCCAGTCGAGATTCTCTGTCGTTATTTTTTTTTATCACGAATAATGACATCAAATTCTTGGAGTAGAGATTTCCCAGAGCATCTCGGTTTAGCATCTTGTGCTTGGCAAGATGTATATTTGAGAGTCGAGTGTGTCCGTATACTCTACTATGGTCGCTTTGACAAGATAATTATAGTAAGGCGAAATTTTCGAAAGCACCCCATGGATCCACGGTCTATATAACTTTTTTCTGTAGTGGTGTAATATGCTTGTGTGCATCTTGATGGTTTTACTAGAATAGTGCTATAGGCTAGAAATGTTTGGTCTTACGTTGCCCCAGAAGTCTGCACCTATACCGCCGTAATCTCTTGCATCTCACATTATTGCGAATATGTTCGGTCCCAATCGGGGTGCGAAACTTAAAATGGAGCTTTCGGTTTAGACTTATTTTAAGTTAAATTTAAAATGATTCAATACATTCTTTTCGAGAAGATGATAAGGGGTTGTTCTTTATCAAGATAGGATGGTGTCATCGGCCGGGCAAGTTTATGAAAAAATCTTGATATAAATCGTCGACATAAGGAATCCCAACGGGACCTAAAAAACTTCGAAGGCCTTTAACGAAGGATTGGATGAGGAGTGTAGCTATAACTATCTCGAACCTTACGCTCTTAATCGACCTGCGCTATATGCCCAGGGACTTTGACAATCTCTTTGTCCTAGAACAATGCCTTCTTTTACTATACTAAAATTGTTGTACATCTCGCCCAAATTTAGAACTAAATTAGTTGTTTCTTCGCACCGTTTGAGCAATTTTGTTTAATAAAAGTGAGAGGCATGTAAAGAAGAAAGAATCTCACTAATAAGACGAGAAATCAATCCATGAAGTCCTCCATTGTTCCACTGTGATCAATGTCTTTGTGAAAATGTGGCCACATCATGCACCTTTTGCGAACTGTGCAAGGAGCATTAATATAAGCCGACATAGCTTTTGCGACTGTGGTAGGGCAATTTCGTCCCCATATATGGCACAGTGTAGGTGGTCTTTCGTTAGTCCTTGGAGGTCTATTGGAATGTGAAGGGTTCCGAGAAACCAATCTAGACAAACTTAGTATTCGTTTCTGCATAGTATCTAATGTCATTTTGGGTCCATATGTGTACATCTTTTGAGTAAAGGGAAATGATTTTTACGAGTGGCTTCATTTAAACTTTAAGTAGTGTCAATGCATACACGCGCCATCTCGTAACTAATCGTGTGTTAAGTATCACATCATTATCATAATTTCAATTCCTCACTATCACGGTTGATACCTGCCCTTGCTTTGTGCCTACATGCAATGAACGGGGCTAACCACGGGACTAATTTATTCTTATTATTTTTGGCTTATATAGCTTATTTAGGTTTGCTTATCAAGTTGTGTATGGATTATTAGTGGGATAACAGTATCAACTCATTGTCTTCATTTTCAACTACGATCATTCCACCCTTCTTAGGCACACAATGAACGGGGCTCACCCATGGGCTATCGAAAATGGGGTAAATTAACCCGGCATCAAGGAGTTTGATAACTTCCTTTTTGATGACTTCATGAATTTTCGGGTTCACTCGTCTTTGATGTTGGACAGCCGGTTTAAAGTCATCTTCCATTAAGATTTTGTGAGTATAAAAACGAGGGTCAATGCCCTTAATGTCAGAGATTTTCCAAACGATGGCACGCTTGTGTGACTTTAAAACCTTTAGAATGCGGTCTATCTCATCATCGTTTAAGTTTTTGGCAATTATCACGGGTAATTTGTCAGTTCCTTCTAAAAACGCGTATTCAAGATGAGACGGTAAATCCTTAAGTTCTAGTTCCGGAGGTTCTTCGATCGAAGGATTTGTCATAGTAACATCAACTTGCTTAAGGTCCTCATTTTTTATCGGAGTGAGATTCAGAGACGGGTCTTCATTTAACAATTTCTCAAGGTAAAGGATATCTTCCTCCGTGTCGTAATAATCGTCATCTAAATTAGAAAGCTCATTCGGAGTATGTAGAAAAGTCTTTATTTCTTCTAAAATGAAATCTCCTCCTTCAAAAGGAGTGAACGAGGAGGAAGAAGAAGCAATGATAGGATCCGAAGACGGAGTGGGATTGCCCCTCGTAGAACTATCCGAGAATACGAGCACCTCTTGAGCATACTCCTCACATGAAACATCGATGAGATCGATTCGATTAACCGAGTTAGTATTATTGTAGGAGTATCTCGAAGTTTAACCAACTTTAAAGGTTATGGCTTCATCGTTGAATCGAAGAGTAATTTCTTCACCGTAAACATCAATTAACGCTCGTGGCGTCCTTAGAAAAGGTCTCCCGAGAATGAGAGGAACCCGCGGATCGGCATCATAATCAAAGATTACGAAATCAGCCGGATAATGGAACTTCCCCACTTTAACGAAGACATATTCGGCGATACCTTTTGGTCGAGTAATTGATCGGTCCACAAGCTCGAGAGTCATTCGAGTGGAGGTAAGTTCGGGAAGAGAAATCTTTTTCCATACGGAAAGAGGCATAAGATTGATGCTTGCACCAAGATCGGCCAAGGCTGAGCATTCAACCTTTCCCTGAAAATCACACGGTATAAGAAACTTGCCGGGGTCTCCAAGTTTTTCGGGCAACTTTTTTAGGATAACCGTCGAACAATTCTCATTCACCGGTGTTTTGACTAAGTCAAATAATTTTTCTTTGTTATTTAGGAGACTTTTAAACATTCAAGCAAATTTTGGCATATGAAGAAGAGCATCCGCGAAACTAAGCTCTAAATGTAATTCCCTAAAGATTTCAACAAATTTTAAAACTAGAATATCATCTTTTTCACGGAACTTTTATTTGTTGGCTCGTGAAGGATAAGGCATAGACGGTTTAGGCTTAGGAGCAACAACGGGCTCATCAATTGGAGCTTGAATTTGGACTACCGGAGGTTGGATATTTTTGGTACTCGGTAGCACCGTATCCTTTGTCACCTCGGGTTCCCGTTTCACCACTTTAGGAAGAGGAGAGAGAGGAGATAGAATCGGAGGTCCATCATATGAAATACCACTTCGGGTGGTGATTGCTTTCAAGTCACCTCTCGGGTTAGCAACGGTGTTGCTAGGAAGTGTACCCGGAGAAAAGGCGGTATTCATTTGAAAGAAATTAGCCATCATGTTCTTAAGCTCATTGGTTTGATTTGACATTGTATCTTGCATTTCATTCCTCATTTCATTCTTAAATGAATTATTTTGATTTTGCATTGTAGACTACATTTCATTTCTTAATTCTGATTTTAAATTACTGATATGATTTCTCATGGCTTGCATACTAGCCTTATTCGTTTTCTTAAATTTCTCCAAGTCACTCGAAGTAGTAACTTGAGTTTGAATCTGAGCTTGATAAGACGTATTTCCTTGATTGAAGTTATTTCCTCGATTCTGGTTAAACCCTTGATTTTGAACATTCGGTTGAGCAAAACCGGGTGGTCAAAACTGATTAGCTACACTCTGGGGACGATAACCGGTATTTCCCTGATTGTAGTTCACTGCGGCTGCTGAAACATATCCTTGAATATTGTCTTGATAGCCCGAAAAAGTGTTGCCATCGGTGGCAGGACACTGTCGGTAAGAATGAGCACCGCCACAAGTAACACAAGATTCCTCAACAGCTTTTACGGAAGCTAGAGCTGGGGTTACTTGATGTTGTTTAAACATCGCGGTCATGGCACTAGTCACGACACTGGCTACGGCACTGGCTATCTCTGAAGAATCAACATTACTTGCTTTCACTTGAGAAACAATCGGTTTGTTTCTTGAATTACGAACTTTTGATTTGTTTTCAATAATTTTCAACACATCTTGTGCACTTCTTTCCAAAAGATTGCCATCGGTAGCAGAATTCAAAGAATCTTGATCAGATGGGTGGTACGTGTGTAAGCACTAGTCAAATTTATATATGTATAGTATAAATCCCGTGACAATTCTTCCCAATAAACGGTCCCATGCCTCACTAAACATTTCCTCAAACTTTTGTTGAAAATTTGAAATTTCATTCCGGAGATTTGTTGTTTTTGAGGGAGGAAAGAAATGGTTAATAAACTTGGACACAAGATCGTCCCAAGTGAGAATAGAACAAGAAGGTTCTTTGTCAAGCCAAATCCGGGCTGGACCATCGATAGAAAATGGAAAAAGCATAAGCTTAATCGATGTCTCGGGCACATCTTTGTACTTCAACGTAGAAGTAATCTTGTTAAAATATCGAATATGAGCATGAGGATCTTCTTTCTCAAAACCGAAGAATTGTTTTGAAGTTACAAGATTGATTAGACTATGCTTGAGCTCGAAATGCTCATCGGGAATGGGTGGTACTACGATTGCCTCCGCATAACCCTCGGTGGGTGCACAGAGTAATTCCGCCATAGTACGTTGATCGACCATCGTAACTACGGGAGTCTCTTTAAGAGAAAACGGTTTGACTCTTTGTTTAGAACGTCTACGATTACGACGTTTCGGAGTCGTAGAAGATTCGGCAACTAAATGCGATGAAGAGCGAGTGCGCATGCACTAGATATAAAATAAGAAAAATAAAAATAAAAATTATTTTTGTAACCGATAATCGAACAAGTGTACGGTAGCTCTCTAAATTACTCACAAAGAAGCGGAGGAACGGGTCAGCGCGAAGCGTATTAAAAACATTTTCCTTTCAGGTTGAAGTTCGTAGGATCAACCCTCCTTATACCTCTCTTATAGCTTGTAATCTAAAGGTGAGCCGATTTCACAAGTGACACAACGGTTGCTTTGTTGTTTTTTTTATGTTTTTGGTATTTTTGATTACTTGATAACGAAAAATCACAAAAATGAAGAAAATAAATATTTTTGTATTTTTATATTTTTTATAATATAAGAAAATATTCACAAATGAAAGCGATAACTTCACGAGGAAGGGTCTTCAAATACTAATCTTCAAACGTTAACACAATAATCGTTCACACCTCCCCGGCAGCGGCGCCAAAAATTGATTCGTCACAAACAAGTGATTATATCAATTATAGTATATAGTAAGAATTCCAAAAGGTTTTTAGAAAGTTACTTTTAACCAAAGTAAAGTTCAAAACCTTCCGGGTCGTTTTCCTCGACGAATCGTGAATTGAGAATCGGTCAAGTTTGGAATTAAGTGATTGAATAATCAAGGATTTTTGATTGGATTCTATTTCTACTATTGAAACGCAAAAAAAATAAGAGCGAGCAAGAAAGCAATTAAGG
>BQNB010029473.1:0-31379 GCA_026074375.1 Tanacetum coccineum | reverse complement strand
CACGGGACCTGCTGGAACTCCTGTAACAAAAACGAGAAACTATAAAGAGTTCATAAGCTATCAACCTTTCTACTTCAATGGTGTGGAAGGAGCAGTTGGCCTCATTCGCTGGTTTGAACTGACCGAGTCAGTATTTTCTCGTAGCAAATGTACCAAGGAAAACAAAGTGACATTTGCTATTGGTATCCTGACTGATGATGCCTTGTCCTGGTGGAATGCGTACGCCCAACCTATTGGAATAGAACAAGCCAATAAGATCACTTGTACTGAATTGAAAAGGCTCTTAACAAATAAGTATTGTCCTCAAACTGAAGTCAGGAAAATAGAAGATGAATTTTATAATCTGACTTTAAAAGGAGATGATCTTAAAACTTACATTAGAAGATTCCAGGAATTAGCAGTCTTATGCCCAAACATGGTACCAAACACCGAGAAACTCATGGAAGCTTTCATCGGAGGATTACCCAGAAGTGTTGAAGTAAATGTTACCGCTTCAAAGCCTCAAACTTTGGAGGAAGCCATTAACATAACCCAGAGGTTAATGGATCAAGTAGCAAGACATAATTTTGTGCAGGGAACCAATGATAACAAACGAAAGTTTGATGATAGAAGAACCTTCAACAACAACAACTACCAAAACGACTGTAACAACAACAATGACAACCACAACAATGATCACCACCAACAACAGAATAGAAGGCAGGAAACCTTCAGGGCCTATGCTGCTACCCTGTAGGTATCAAAGCGTATAGATCTTAAACCTTTAGCTTGTAAAGGGTTGTAGCCAATATGGAATAGTTCCACACTAACCACAAGAGAAACAAAGACTATGAATACTATAAGCTATGCGGAAACTAGCTTATAATACTAAGAAGAACAATGTTTAATAACTAAACTTTACTATTAATCTGCCAAAGATGTTTACAGATTACTAACTATGAGATATGTATTGCTATTTGACTATGTATGTGTATATGTGTGTAATTTTGTTGTCTAACTCTATACCCTGGACCTTCTTTTATACACCAAGAAGTCCATTAGAGTTTATAATATTTTCCTAACATATCTAGTCAACCATATTGAATACCATAATTAAGTATTCAATATATTTCTAACTGTGTGGTCAACATTAATCAAATGTCTTCAATCATCATAAAGTCTTCAATCATCATTAATGTCTTCAATCAACATAAAGTCTTCAACATAAAGTCTTCAACCAACATTAAAGTCTATAGATGAAACTTCTCTTTTATCATTGACTAGTAGCATTAATATTTAATAGTATTAAGAAGACTTTTAATTCCCAACATACCCCAACTAAAAATCATGGGTATGTTGGACCCCATCCTTTGTGTAAGAGATGCACTCTACATCACACAGGACCTTGTACTGTCAGATGTCAGACTTGTAACAAAGTGGGCCATCAGACCAGGAACTGCAGAAACAAAGGACCCTCAGACTACTAGATTAGATTCTAGTTATAGTTTTGTTAGAACCTAACCACGGGATGTGTGGTATAAATAACAACACTTGTCAAATTTTAACTATGTAAAGTATGAAGGCAAGATGTTCATGATATAATACAATTATAATCCCGTTATACCTCGCTATTTCATAATACCGTTATTCAGGGTGCAACTCTGACCTTGTTAAACCAACCTTTTGAAATTGATCTTATGCCGATTAAACTAGGTAGTTTCGACGTTGTCATCGGTATGGATTGGTTATCCAAGTATCATGCTAGAATCATCTGTGACGAGAAAGTCGTCCACATCCCAATCGATGGTAAAACTTTAATCATCCGAGGTGATCGAAGTAAAACTCGACTAAGCCTCATATCCTGTATAAAAACCGAAAGGTATATATCCAGGGGATGTCAAGTTTTCATAGCTCAAGTAATGGAGAAGAAATCTGATGAAAAACGACTGGAAGACATACCAGTAGTCAGAGAATTCCCAGAAGTTTTTCCTGAAGATCTACCTGGCCTACCCCCAGTTCGTCAAGTAGAATTTCAAATTGATTTAATTCCAGGAGCGGCACTAGTAGCCCGAGCACCCTATAGATTAAATCCTTCAGAAATGCAGGAACTATCTAACCAACTTCAAGAGTTGCCAGACCGAGGTTTTATCCAACCAAGTACTTCGCCTTGGGGAGCTCCTGTCTTATTTGTTAAAAAGAAAAACGGATATTTCAGAATGTGTATGAATTACCGGGAGTTAAATAAACTTACTATAAAGAATCGTTCCCCATTACCCAGGATCGATGACTTATTCAACCAACTTCCAGGATCGAGTGTTTACTCGAAAATCGACTTAAGATCAGGTTATCATCAACTAAGAGTAAGGAATGAAGATATTCCCAAGACTGCTTTCAGAACAAGGTACGGACACTATAAATTTCAAGTGATGCCTTTTGGTTTAACTAACGCACCTGCTGTATTCATGGATCTCATGAATCGTATGTGCAAACCATACTTGGATAAATTTGTGAAAGTGTTCATCGATGATATTCTTATCTACTCTCGTAACATAGAAGAACACGCAGACCATCTGAGAATAATTTTGGAATTAATCAGAAAGGAGGAATTGTATGCTAAATTTTCCAAGTGTGATTTCTTGATCAGTATCGTGCAATTTAATGTCTCATTATTCTTCTCATGATTTTGGAAAAATATACCGCCAAGGAAACATCTTCTACTTAACACCGTTTTGATATCATGTTTTATGCGTAAGTAGGATGATTTATAATCATCTTATTGAAATGAATTAGGACGCTTCTTCATTTGAATAAGGAAATTATAAACCACCGAACTATAAATTTATAAATTCTCAGTTACAAGGATTGAGACGCCTCTGTTTGTAAATGACTGATAACATAAGATTCACCCTTAGAACACAAGATCCGGAGGTATGGTAAAATGAAAGAGAAATAGAGCCATATTATTAGAGAGAAAGGATAAGATATGAGAAGTTGTGTGTGTGGTTGAGAGAAAAGAAGGAAGACACACACACACACACTTTACAAATGTGAACTTCTACCCCTCCATGGAAGTATAGAGGGGGTATTTATAGTCCCAGGCTTGACTAGCTAAACTAACCCGACACGACTATAAATGATAAATGTAATTCCGGATTAGTCACCATATTTTAGGGCTAACAATCTTCCCCCAATATGTGGACATACGGAATTACTTACAATGTTCCTATCAGATACAAATACAACACAAATAAAGTCTTCCAAAGCGCTTCCAAAGCTGAAGATGTCTTCTAGGTACTCCTTGTCTTGAAACTTGTACTCCAGCTTGGATCTTCTGTGTCTTTACTTGTACAGGAACCATTGTAGTATGCATGAGTTGGATTAACTTCCCCCCAATTCATGCAGCATGTCTTGAAAAGCTTTCTTCATAGACTCCTTTTTGGCAAAGTTTCTGAATCAGCTTCCCCCCAAACCAACATCCCTATCTTGAGCAGATTCTGAAACATTGATGTAGCTTGAACAATCTTCTACTTGTCATCAAAGTGCACATCGGAATTTTATATAAGTCAAACCACACCAACGACCACTGCTTCTTGTCATTAGGGCTTGGTGAATATTCGTTCGGGGGTGCATGCAAAAAATCAGCAACAGTTCTTCTCACGTTTGCAGAATACTTCACAAACCATTCTAAGTGAAGTAGTATACACTACTTCCCCCTGAAAGTTGACATGGTAACATCAAAGTCAATTAAGTCCCGGATGTACACATTTTCCCCCATGATGGTTGCGAACTCTCGGAAGCATCATTGTCGTGTACGTCTATATACTCGAGAAGTTCTTGTCATAAGCACAAATCTTGATATACAAAAGAATCATTACCCTCTTGACTTCACAAACCGTAAAGGAAGAAATGAGCAAGAATCAAGAAAACTTGGTATAATCAAGGTCTTGTATATGAATGTCGTTGAAGAACTTTGAAAATTGTACTTAGACTGTGAAGTACCATTGTCTTGGAATCCCGTGAGAATTGCTGATTACATCTCAACCTTGAAACTCTCTGGCTAACTTTACCAACCTCGAATTCTGTCGGCTATTGTTGTGATCACTTGGTGAAGTAAACCCGATATGCCAAACTTGAAAATGAAGTAAAATCCCCCAAATTTGTTACTTAAGCTTGCACTGTTGTTGATTGAAGAACGGTGCAAGATTAAATCTATAAGTACTCTATACCCAACCAGAAAAGTATAAGAAGTACAACACCTCTTGAAATTATCCACATCGTCTTCTGCGTGTGACACTGAGTACTACAATGTAACTCCTTTAAGTGATAGTTAACCAGGTCTGCAACCAACCACCCCTGACTGCTGGTAACTAGATAATTCAAGTCTCAATCATAACCGTTGTACGTTCAAGCAAGTCATCAATCGATAGATTGGGTTTGAAGAAAAGGGGTAGAAAAATAGAAGGAAGTCTCGATGATGAAATAAGTAGACGCCTTCGTGAGACCCAACTTCAAGCTCAAATAAGGTATACCAAATCAACTTCGTGATCACTTGTCATCGTAATCCGAATCTTTAGCCGTTTGTCATTTAGTGAATCTTATTCGGATCGTTTTTAGTGTTATGTATCGTGTTTGTTGTGTTGTTGAAATCAATTAACATTCACGGGATTTTACAATTCTATGATTTAAACCGATAAATGAATTAACGGGATTTTACAAAATCAATAGAAAACCGTGAGTGATTTGATTCGGAATCAGCGACGAAAAATTCCAAAAAAACTGAAAAATGTCAATAAATCATAGAAAACGATGTTTTTGGCCTTCGAAAAATCCTTAACCAGCTAAAGGATGGTTACAGCGTGATCCGTCTCGTTTTTCTCTTCGATTTGAGAGGTCACGGGCCTAAAACGGACTTACGGATCAAAAGTTATGGCTGTTTTACTGAAACCCTTTTCGTCACACAAGTTTTCTAAAAAAAATTTCGTTCGGTCCAAAAAAAATTTGCTCGTTCGATTCCACTCGTTCGATTCCGCTCGTTCGATCCGGTCGTTCGATCCGCTCGTTCGATCCGGTCGTTCGATCCGCTCGTTCGATCCGCTCGTTCGATCCGCTCGTTCGGTTATTGCTAGTTCGATGGTCTTGTTCGGTCCAAAAAGAAAGCTAGTTCGATCCTCTAGTTCGATTGGTTAGATCGGTTCTAAATGAACGCTAGTTCGATCCTCTAGTTCGATTGTCCTTGTTCGATCCTTGAGTATAAGCTAGTTCGATCCTTGAGGAGTTAGCTCGTTCGGTCCATACTGAGAATGCACTCGTTCGGTCCTTAAACAAAGATGAAGCTCGTTCGATCCACAAGGGAAGATACTTGTTCGATCCTCAAAGGAATGATACTCGTTCGATCCAAACAAAGATCGCTCGTTCGACTATCTCTACGAAGCAACTCGTTCGGTTGAGACACCAAGAACTCGTTCGGTCTACACAAGTACTTAGCTCGTTCTTTTCTTCTTTCCGTCCTTGTGTTTGTCTTAGCCACGCAAGAAATGACTATGACGAAACGCTTGTAAGCCAAGGAACAACGCCGAACCAATGAGCTCATAAAAAACGAAATCACAAACACAACACACTCGAATACAATACACCCCCGGTTAGCTCTTGATACCAATTGTTATAATAAGAAATCACTAGCTACACAAGAAAGATCCGGAGGTCGGGGAGGATTGAACAAATGTTTAGCCATATTATTAGAGAGAAAGGAAAAAGATGGGAAGAGGTGTGTGTCTAGAGAGAGAAACAAGAACACACACTCTTTTTACAAAATGAATCCTCACCCCTCCATGGAAGTATGGAGGGGGTATATATAGGTCAAGACAAGGGACACTATACTATCTTAACAGTTATAGTCCCTGTAGTTCTTGCCTAATGAAAACTAATGTAATTCCGATATGTCACCATATTTTAAGGCTAACAATCAAAAATGTCGGTAACCCAAAATCACTTTCATTTCATTATAGAAACAAGAAAATAAGATGAGAAGAAATGTGGAAGAAGTTTAGAGAGAAGTTAGAGAGAGAAAGGTAGAGAGAAAATGAGAGTTGGATGATTACTTGCAAAATTACAATATGAGAATTAACAAGAATCAACACCCTCTCCATACTTGGAGAGGGGTATTTATACTTAATACCAAGAGGCTTTCATGCCTTGGTATTTCTACGGGCCGGGCTCGGGATTACTTGGGCTTTCGCCCGATACACGTGACCGGTTAGATTACATTTAAGAGCCCGTTTACCCGTGTAGCCTATTACAACGTATAATTAATTAAGTGACCGAGACCTAATATAATGAACGAACTTCCATTGTTCGACTCAATATATTTTGAGGCTAACAATCTCCCCCGAAGTGAGTTCATTGTGACACTCCTTCGTGAGATCAATGAGATTGTTGTTGTCGTTGAGCTCTTGTGATCTTTGTCTCTGTCTACGTTGTAGGCTTGTTCCTTCATGCTTTGTGATCTTTGATCTTTAGCCTTTGTCATTGTCTTTTGACTTTGTCTTTTTGTCCGAGATCTTTAAATCTTTTCCTTGCTTGTCTTGATCATCTTTGCCACCTTGCGATCTTGTGTCTTGACCAACATGCTCATACTTTGCATCATCTTGAAAGCTTGCTAACAATCTCCCTTGATAGACTTGATATCTTTGAAGGAAGATCTGTATATAGAGTTTGTGCTGGCAAGTCTTTGTCCTTTCATTCTTGAGCTTCATGATCTTGAATCATGATGCTGTTAATAGTATTTCTTTGTAGTTTTGGAGCATGAGCATATGGTAATGAATTTCGACTCCAGCTGGAATAGGCATCACGAATCCTCCATCTATATGATCCTGAAATAAAACTTGTTAGCAATAAAGCGGGGGTGGACGAATATTGCTTTTGTCATTCGTTCCAAGCATTTGGTTAGATTAACCTCCGGTTCTGTAGTACCGTTTTACAGTATATAGATACTGTACCTGTGATCAGGTAGATTAAAAGATACACCATGACAGGGTTTCAAGCTCAAACGTAGGGTCCTTCTAACACAAATAAAAATAATTTTTTTTATTGTAGATTGCCATGCCTTCTTGTTCCATTACCGGAACATCTCAGAGCAGACAACACGGTAAGAGTGAATAAGTTAGTTACTATCTTCTGATTAAGCGTCAATTCATTAGCCTGGAACAAGTTATTCCACATTGAATCGCACACTCGTTTCTTTCCAGTTGACACAAGTTTATTCCTAATAGAATCTCTCAAGTCACATACCAAGAGCTTGTTTGATGTTGGCTCAAGCAGGATTTCCATTCGTCATTATGAATACTAAAGAGTATCACTCCGAATGTTCTGGCAAAATCACAAGGATAATGCGTAGGACTCTTGTTAACAGCTTGTGAACTTAATGATGGTCAACAAGTGTTTGTCATTAAATGTGTCCTAATGAGATTTATTTGATGATCTCTTTGCTCAAGACTCGATTAAGTGGCGTTTTAGGTTTTTAGTAATCTCGTAGGCTGGAGCAGCCTTCCACCTTTCAATAATAACTCACCGGAGTGAGAAAGTCAATAGAGAGTCGTATGTATCACCGTGACATGAACAAGTTTTCTTTGGAGAGAAACCCAATGGCTGGAATGGGGGGGGTGGGGGGGGGGGGGGGGGGGGGGGGAAGGGATGTGCCATTGCATACTGGGTCCATGATGTCGTCTCAATGTCAGCAATTCAACATTTGTGATTCTGACACATAAGTTCGACCCAGAGTTTTCTGCCTAAGTTGTGTGGAGGGCTTCATTCTTTTCCCCTTTTCCATACATAACTTTTTTAATTCTTCAACCCCTTCAATGCTTACCAAGACGTCATTACTAAACACCTTGTGTATAGTATTGTTCATGTTAGCTGCAATCTGAGTCGCATTCTTCCCTTATACACAATCATCTCCAATCATACCTAAGGACTGCTATTTCTAACTATGAGTTTCCTTTGGAGATCCCTCCGGTTCTGGTGTTGGATCATGGACAAATACCTAACTTACCACTCTTATGTCTTCAGAATTGACGTGAAATAAGATGTTTTAGTGATAGATCGTAAACCAAAAACCCTTTTTCGGATAGCACTTTGATTCTTTTAGATCACATTTTAATTATATTTCTCCCTTATTTAAATTCTTAAGATCACTTAGATTTTGAAATACTGAGTGGATTAAAATTTTTCTTTAAAAGGCCATGGGGAAAATGTTTAAGCTTAGCATGAATTATTTGTGAACTGTGGTCATCTTGCTCCCCCTCAAATTTTACCTATGTATTTGACACCAATAAAATTGATATCAAGTTGTAAAAATACGTTATATAAAAATTGAGGTTGAACGCATTGTCCGTCTTATAACATCAAACTATAGAATTGTCATATTTATCTTGTTTGTTATAAGAGACCTTTTTAGGGAATTGGTTTGAGAATACATAAGATGGTCGTGAGATGAAGAATCCAAACTCATTAAATGTTTTTTTCGAAAAATCTCCCCCTTGAAAATTGTGTGTTTTTTGAACACACAAATTTGAAAGATTATGAATTGCAGTGAAAATTCTGAAAAATTGTGTTCAACATTTTGAAAAATATCATGTTAGAAGACTTCTCTTCGCACTCTAAGGGTAAGCCGCACTTATGCGTTACAACTTATCCTTTTTCTTGACTTAAAACTATAATGTCTTGTAAGAACAGCTCAAGACGAGAAAAGTTGAATTTCTCGTTGTTAGGATAAGTTATCTTTATAGTTTAATTTTTTATAAACTCTCCTTTATTTGTAGTCCGGTTACTACAGATATTTGCACATAAGCCATTAAAGAAAACATAGAAATGACAATGTATTGAAACATTTGAAACTCCTGTTCGAACTTCATTTACATGCCCGTGTCGATATTAATCAACATTTCTAGGTACGTAAATGTTATCGATTCCAAGAGACATGTCGAGAAGAATATTTTTTGAAACATTTTCTGATTTTTTGATTTTGTATTTTCTTTTTGAAATTTTATATTTTTGTATTTTTCTTTTTTCAAAAATATGTACATGTTGACCTCAGCATTGTTATGTGATGGTGAAATAGTAATTCCAACTCTTGTCGTGATGTAGCTGTCTTGTCTGCTAGAGGAACAACTTTTGGAACCAGCTTTGAACTTGACAGTTCATTGCTGTGGTCGTGAATTCCGAGTTCTGAACTGTTATGATCAGAAGTCATTTGTCGTGGAGGAGCGAGGCCTGAACTGTTGTGAACAGACGTCATTGCTTATGCATCAGATGAAAATTCCTTGAAGCCCTGGTTTCTCAGATATCAGTCTTTTCAGCAACCAAACTCTGAGTCCTTCCTTTTTAGGATTGAAAGATGTACCTGCACTTAAGTTAAGAGTACCTGCACTGACATCAAGAGTTTGTTCGCATTCATATTGGTTAGTGATATCCTTTAATATGTGAAACGACATTTTGGGTTCACTGTCAACCTGGTTATGCAGGAAGTGAATATCTTTCCAGTTGGAACCCACCAAAACCAACTGTCTTGAAAATTTACCCGTCGTTTTCCACCTAAGACAAGATCTAGGAGTCATTATTTCTCATGGACAACGGAAGTCTTTTTGATTGAAGACTTGTGTCTTTTTGGGATGTGTCTTTCTGGTTTCTTTGCAACACTTGTTTGCTCTACGGGTTTAGTATACATTGTTGTAGTCCTTCTGAGATGGAACCTTAGCACGTGAGTTGACTTCATTCAGGAATTTTGTTACACAATAATCATGATTTGCATTAAAGACACATTTCTGACATGTTGAGCAAACAAAATGGTTTGTAGTCAAAAAACTTTATTTTATTTCCCCTTTAGACTTCCTAGAGTGTTCTGCTATGGGCACAGTCTTTGTCGTGACGCAACTACTCTTAGATCCAGGCCAATTCCTAGACTTTGGTTATTGAACATGAGGTTTTGGTTTGCTACATTTCGTGCTTTGTGATCTAGCAGAAGGCATCACACTAGGTTCTGAATTCCTACTGCTTTCTTGTGTCTTTTTCTTAGCTTCCTCTAGGTAGTGATTATGAACCATGTCATTTGAGCTATACCTAGATGAGCCAGGTGCAATCATGTGATGAGGTTTTGCAACAGCAGATTCTCTTTCCTTAGGCAAATAATGTGTAGTGACTGGTTTTGACAAATCGTTATTGACATCAACTTGGGAGGCAAACCGTTGCTTTGAAAGACTAGGTCGTTCAGACTTAAACGCAGTCGGTTGTCTAACAACTGATTGGTTTCTACGTGGTTGTAAAGCCGGTTTCCCTAAGATTGACGATTTTGCAAACTTAGTATTCACACTATTTCCTGTTAATTTCCTTAACTCATTTTTAATGCTGCAATTGCAAACCCTTTTTCCTGAAGTTGAGCTTTGAATTTATCATTATTTGCAATCAAAGAAGCTGTGTGTTCTATGTTCTTAGCTCTTATTGTCTTGATAGAATCAAACATTTCTTTGTTATGCCTTTTCAAAGTCTCATTTTCCTCAAGTAACTTAGCCACTTTATGTTCCAATTCGATGTTTATTGTTTCAATTACATCTATGTCATGTTTAACCTTGGCTTCATTACTTGTTACTTTCAAAAATTGACCATGTTGCCCTTCTTTTAAAGCTTGATTTTGATATTTAAGTTCAAGATTAACACAATGTGCTTCCATTCTTAAAAAATCTTTTTGAAATTGGGCAACGGTCTTTTTGAGACAAATATTTTCAAATTTGAGAGATTGATATGAGAGTTCAGTTTTTTGGTTATCAATTAATTTAGCAGGCAAAGGACATTTGTCATGACATTGGTCAGCATTCTGGTCAACCTCTCCTTCATTATTGAATTCAGGTTGCTCAGTATGCTGCTGTCCTATAGTAAAGACATTGATTTTAGCAGTTGTTTGTACCTTAGCCATTGGCTCTTCATCATATATGGGTGTGATATATGCATCATCAGCATGTGCATCATTCCCTGATCTGCTGCTTGTATCCTGCTCTTTTGATTATGTCCCAGATGACATCAAATAACGTCTCTTTTATAGCATCATTTATCCCATGATATTAACCCATTTTGTATAGTTATTGTAAAAAATTGTTACTTAATCGTTTATATTTGAGAATTGCAGTAATTGGTGAAAGTTAGCAAAAGGCACGTATTCTGGAGCTTAAATGAAGATATTTTGAAGATTACTATTCTGAAGACCAATACGTCGTATCCATCAAGGAAGATACGGCGTATCCGTGCCTACACTCACCAAAGACCACAAAAGGATAAAGTTTAATACGCCGTATCCAAAGAGACTCAATACATCGTATTTAAAATATGGAATTAGTATAATATTCTGGAAGATATCAAGCGTGGTTCCTACTCCAAGAAATCCCTAATACGCCGTATCCAACATTGTATATGCGTATCTCTTCCGACTTCAAGATCTTAATAAATAGAAAACTAAAAAATAGTTTTAATGTTGCAAAATCCTATTCTCTCGATACCTCTATACCATAAAGGTCGATTTTCAGAGGAGAAAATGGAGCAGAAGTGAGGTTCGCAGCAAACGTTATCTTCTCCATAGAGACATCGTGTAATTCCATATACGTTTGTCTAACGTTCAGTTTATGTATCATTATTAACTCGGCTTAGTTATCTTGTGATTAATAATTGCTCTGTATTTATTATAACGATTGAAGGTTATATACCTTCGGGTATTAGCTCATTATTATGAAGATCTAAATGTGTGGTATGTGTTTATCTGATTTCTGATTTATCGTGAGAGCTTGTTTATGTTTATCAAATTTATACCTTGTTTCGCGCTTTGCGTATGCGATATCATAGCTAGATCTAGTGATGCGCACCAAGTAGATCTCAGGAGTATGGGATAGCTCTCCATATAGTAATTTATACATTAGAATAATGTTACACAAATATTGTCACCTCTAAGTCTATTGTCTAGGATAATGCTTCAGGCTTCACTAGTTAATTGGATATTTCCATTGGTTATTGATCGTTTTGTTGTCTTAGAGGTGACCTAGATAATTTAACAATACGTTCTGATTCCATTGGATGTTGGACAAGTGGACTAGTAGTGTATAATTTCGCGCGGTGCGGTGGCATTAAGGCAGGTATGTTGTTATAATGTCTATATGAGCTAGGGTTTAACCATGACCATACTTTGCTTAAATCCCTAAGATAGATTATAATCTAGAAATAAAGGATGCTTTATGCGGAGGATGCTGTATTGTGACAGAATTAATGTGTCTTGGTCTTAGGATGATGTGTTAAACGCCCTTACGTCTAAAGAATGATATGCCACCTCGAGAGAAGACATCTTTTTCACTTAATAATCAACAACTTATCTAATCGTAATCGGATTAATAATGGTTAATACAGTTTTCTTATATAAGGTTCGACCGCTCTTTCATCTTTTGTTAATTAGCTTGTGTGGGTTAAAGTTCCTTGAATTGATTATAGTCACCAACCAAACCGTGCTAGTCTCTCAGGCTAACCCCCCCTTCCCATCAGAATTAGGAACTAGGACTAACATAGGTTTAGAATAGAATAGAATTAACATAGATTAGATAACTAATATATTAATTAAATTGATAGATTTAACCTCGCTTCAAGTGTTCGACACCCTACTTACCACGAAACTACTACCGATCGGGTACACTACCTGTTAAAGTGTTGTTTTTGGTTTAGTCGGCAAAATATAAATTTAAAACTTGAATAATCTTAAATATACCATACAACGACAGCACATCATGTTTTTGGCGCTGTTGCCAGGGAGTGAAAATTAATCTTGATTTTTCTTTGATATTTTGGTTTTTAAGATTAGATTAGATCTCACCCTTAGGATTTGTGTAATTTAGATTAGTGTATATTCTGTAAATTTTGTATATTTGTCTTTAATTATTTGCTTGTATATTTGTGTGTTTAATAGTTTGCGTATTTAATTGTTTTCCTTGATTTACTGTTCTGGTCGATAGTTGAATATGACGTATCCACTTCCATCGGATACGGCGTATCCAGTCGTCTGTCCAATACATCGTATTCACTCAAACAGATTAATATGGCGTATCCACTTCCATTGAACATGGCGTATCGATCATCTGAGACAGAAATTGAATTCTTGGTTTTCCTAATTGATTTTCATGCCAAATTTTTTTTCTATCTTCAGAACAAATCCTACTGATTGTTTATCCCTTGTTTCAGGTAGTGCATGACAAGGAGTTCTACGAACGAACTATTTACACCTTACAAAGAACCTGAACAAGAATTTCGATCATCAAGGAGACACTTCAAGTCACTAAGCCTTGACAAATTAAGATCGCCTGATTTCAATCTACTTTCTGACCTAGAATACTCGGAAGAAGAAGAAGTGGAAGCAATGGCGGAAACCATGGAGCAACACATGAGCAAGACCCGAATGAACTATGGATCGGGAGTCACTAGACCTAAAATTGATAACAAAAATCAATTTAAACTGAAAGGCTAATTTCTTAAGGAGCTTCGAGAAAACACATTTAGCGGTTCAAATAATGAAGATGCAAATGAACACATTGATAAAGTTCTCAAAATAGTTGACTTATTCCATGTTCCTAACATCACTGTGGATCAACTAATGCTCCGAGTCTTCCTTATATCTTTAACTAGAGCCGCAAGTCGTTGGCTAAGAAATGAACCAACTGGTTCGATCAGAACTTGGGAATATCTTATAACTAAGTTTTTAAACAAATACTGCCCACCTGGTCGAACTGTGAAGAAAATGGAGGAAATCAACAACTTTCAGCAAGAGCCTAATGAAACCCTTTATCAAGCATGGGAGCACTTTAAAGAACTCTTGATGAGGTGTCCTCAACACTATTTGACTGAGATGCAGGAAGTAATTTTGTTCTACAATGGGTTGGATGTTTCAACACGATAGATTCTAGACTCAAGAGGTGCCGTTCCAACTATGACTGCTGAAGATGCTAAAAAGGCCATCCAAGTAATGGCTGAATATTCTCAAAAATGGCACAATGGAACATCTAAAGGAAGAAGTACTGAGACTTCTAATGGACTGGCTGCTATATAAGCAAAACTGAATAATCTAGGAAAAGAGATCAAGAAGGTGAATGAAAAAGTTAATGTTGCTCAAGTTGGATGCGAACAATACGAAGGACCCCATTACACCAAAGATTGCCCACAGAAAGAAGAAGGGAAAACCTTAGAAAAAGATTACTACAAGCAATTTGGTGGACCTTTTCATGGAGGGGGGTATAGAGCAACAGCTCTAGGGTACTATCAAAGGAACAACGCAAATCCTTCGTACCAAGAATGAAGGCAATCTATGGAAGATACCCTGAGCAAATTCATAAGTGAATCAGCGAAGAGACACGAAGAAAACTCTAACTTGATCAAAGAAATCCGAGCTTCAACGAATGCTGCCATAAGAAACCAAGGAGCATCAATTAAAACTTTAGAAATTCGAATTAGGAAAATGAGCAAGGTACTACAGGAAAGAGTATTTGGAAGCCTACCTAGTTGAACTGAAACAAACCTGAGAGATCAAGTCAAGTCGATTTCAACCACTATTGAAGCTGACTCACACTCGATACGCCATATTAGATCTACCCAATACGCCGTATCTACTGGACAGAACAAAACACTATTGTACAAGTCAAGACAAACGATGGTTCCTTTTCCAAGTCGTTTGGATAATCATTACTATGAAGATGAAGAGGGGAACTATGGACCAAAATTCATGGAAGCTTATGGAGCTTCACATATCAATGACACCATACCCCGAAAGGAGAAAGACCCAGGGAGTTTCACTCTACCTTGCTTTATTAATAATACTTGCTTTGATAATGCCCTTGTTGACTTAGGAGCTAGCGTTAGTGTTATGACCCTCTCGACCTACCTTAACTTAGGATTAGGTGAATTAGCTCACACTAGGTTGACAGTTGAATTGGCAGATAGGACAGTGAAATATCCAAAAGGAATAGCTGGAAACGTACTAGTAGGAATTGGTAAATTTACTTTCCCAATAGACTATATAATTCTTAATATGCCCGAGGATATCAAAGTGCCCTTGATACTCGGAAGACCATTTTTGTCTACCGCCCGTGCTAAGATTGATGTTTATAAAAAAAAGATTACTTTAAGAGTTGGGGAAGAAAAGATTATTTTTAAAAGTGTTAAACCTGCTAGTAGTTTAATTACGAGGGTCTACATGCTAAGTTTAAGAGAAAGAATGGAACTTGATTTAGAATTTAGGCTTATAGGAGACACTTTGGTGTTAAATATATCATTAGACCCTTTATTAGAAGATTACATTGAATTAAATGATCTGAATGAACCATTTGAGCTTAGGAGACATCAAGGTGATGATTTAATACCCACCATTAAGGAAGGTGAGGTAATTGAGGAATTTAAAACTAGGGATGAAGATCTTGATACTGGAATTAATGATTACCCTAGTTAATGCGACAATGATAAGAAGATCCATACAGATTGTGCTCACAATTTAAAGTTTTCATGCATGACATGATTTGAATTTACTCACGCTAACTTTTTCCCATTATTATATGTGAATGTGATGTCTAAAAAGTTTCATAATTCAATAATGAAAAATAAGATGGTGTACAAAGGGAATAATGTTGTAGGAGCTTTAATAAACGTGCCTATTTTTGTTGGAACCTTTTCTGTTGTGACTGACTTTGCAGTTTTGGAAGATATGGATGCTTATCATGATGAAGGGATGGGCGATGTTAGTTTTGGCGAACCATTCTTAAGAGAAGTTGGAATTAAAACAAAACGGTTCGAAGGAATAATTACCATTTACAATGGTAATGATGAAGTAACTTACCAAATGGTGCGATCACATCCGAGGTTTAAAAACCACACTAATAAGCAATGAAACAGGATCCCACCATTACTGAAGGTAAGTGAAGTGGATAAGAGGAATGGAATCTCGCATGCATACCAAAAGCTTAAGGGTTTCTACAAAGGAGTTTTGAATCTAAGACCCAATTACATTCGAAATGCGAAGATGGAAGAATGGCTCACATGCGGCCACATTAGCCTACATGAGATGGAATGAAAGGAGGCTGAAGAAAAGTCTAACTTAAAGACTTTGCTGTAAATAAAAGTGCTTCCCGGGAGACAACCTGGATTGTTATTTAATTTTGTTATCGAGTCTGTCTTCCCAGACATCAATACGGCGTATCCACCCTATACCATATGGCGTATTGAATGTTTAGACGTTATTAGTCTTTATTTTTATTGCACTTTAAAAACATTATTATCAGTTCTGCGAATAAGCCGTATTCATTCACTTGATACGTCATATCCACAGTCTGACCCGCAATTAGTTTATTTAGTTTAGTTTTAATTAACCATAGGTAGGAATGCACTTATTCTTCCTATATTTTATACAGGACCTCGTGAAAGAAAAATTGACGAATATTGGTGGAGAATTTACAAAATCTGGAGATCCTGAAGTGTTGGAGTCTTGAAACTTCAAGGCGGCTGTTCAACACGAATTATTGCTAATAAACTCAACATGGAGAATCTACCGAGCAAATATCAAGGGAGTTTCTCATTTTAATTCTTTTTAAATTCCTGTATTTAATGTTTTATATATACAACGAGAACGTTGTATAATTCAAGTGGGGGGATTGGATTAGAATGTTTACTTGTCCTAATTTTCACACTAAAATGCTTAAATTATGCTCAAATTTAAAAAAAATTCAAGCATACTTTTGTGAAATTACATGTTACATAACCCGCACACAATAACCCTTGTTAGATATTGTGAGGATTTAGCCTTTCCATTTCCAAATGTTTACCCAAATTCTACAAAATATGATTGTGTCGGTGATGTTGTAGACTTTAGAACTTGGCTTGGTATATCACTCGAGACCACAGTGATGAGTACTATGGATTTTGATGGAGTAACTTGTTTAAATTGGTAAATTTTAGGATTACACCCAAATCGCCTTTACATGTTGCATATTAACTAACTACACCGGCTAGTTAACCTCCCGTTTAAACCCTTTTCCACTCTTATCTTTAGAGTGATGATCTACTAGAACAACCTGTAGAGCCAATCCTTTAGGAATTACACCAACTATTTGTTTCGTTACACCCTTACATCTTAACCTACCCTGTTAGATTAAGTTTAATTTACAGTTGCTAGTTGCTTAAAGTGTAAAGTTTGTATTTCTCGAGTCTTGTGTCATTTTCTATCTTTGGTGCGGTTGGAAATTTGCACATTGCAAATGGGAATGTATATTTAGTCAAAACTCATGTCATTTTACTGCCATCACAATTATTGGTGAAACAAAAGAACGAAGGAACTACCGAAGTAATTATCCAGAATTATTATGATCGTGAAGATGGTGAAACTACACCGAGATTTGAAGTATATTTAGCAAAAAAAATCGAAAAAATGAGAAAAATACAAAAAGAGAGAAAGTTTTAAAGATAATCGTTTCGCAAAGAGCATTACCAAAGGAATTACACGAAGGATCGATTATTCGTTGATATGTCTTAAAAAATCAACGATGTAGAGTATTGTACAAAGTGGAAGATATCGCCACTTGCCTTGTAGAGTATGTTAAGTTTTGGGATAATTGGCAAGTTGACCGTTACGGGAACGCCAACTTAGGTTGTTGTTTTTGATCGATGATCAAGACGTTGTAAATAGTTGTGTCTTTGTCATGATAATGGTCGGGAAAAAGTATCTAGCAACTTGTATCTTAAGTCTTAATCTATTTGTTTCTTGATTTTATTTAACAACAATTTACTTCCCTCTCACCTAATGATTAGCCTCTGGTTTTACGCGAATGGGGAATTATACGAACATGTGTGTCTATTCCGTCGTTACGGCCATGTATGCATGTCTTGACTACCCGTAGAAACTCGGATGACGATGTCCCTAACTTCGAGGCCATGATTACTGCTGTTGTGGCCAATGAGCTCTCCTAACCTTAACTAGCTGCTTTGAAACTCAGAACACCAATGACATCAGGACTGGTTGTTGATCTTCAGGTGGTGTGGGTGGTGATAGATGCTAAAGCCCCATGGGATTCATGTTCTGAGGATCGAAAGGTTTACTAGTTTAAAGCCGCTTGCGTGTTCGGTCTGCTGCACTCCTGCGAGGCAGAAGACTTGGGTGGGGGGGGGGGGGGGGGGGGGGGGGGAGTGTTGTGGGGGGAGGGGGTGGGAGGGGGGGGGGGGGGGGGGGGGGGGGGGGGGGGGGGGGGGAGGTGAGGGGGAGGGGGGGTGGAAGAAGGAGGGGGGGGGGGGGGTGGTTGGGGGGGGGGGGGGGGGGGGGGGGGGGGGGGGGGGGGCGAGGATTACTCATATGGAGAAGTATTTCAGTTTGGGTTGTCCTGAAACTTCAAGACTCGTCTTGCTGCGTTTAAACTAGAGGGTATGCCACTGAGCTGTGAAAGCACATTGTGCTACACAGGTTGGAGGTCGATGCTTTTTGCCGATACTTGTACTTGGGTTGCTTTTCATGAGATCTTTTTACAACAGTTAGTATTCCGCCATCTGAACTGCAACGTTATTAGCGTGAGTATCGGGTCGATATGTCAGCAGGATCGAGAGAATTCTGGGAGTACATGGAGAGGTTTCACTAATTGGCGAGTTTTGTTGGAAAGCGAACTGCTGGAGATGCCAGAGGCAAGCCTAGACATTTCAAGTGGGGGCTAAAGAAGTGGGTTTAGACCGGATCGTAATACTGATTATACGAAGTTGCGCAGGTTTGCGGCTGCCGCCCGTAACATTCGGAGTATTACATGAGAAGACGGAAATTCGAATAAGCAGGATAGAGATGGTAATCGGATTCAGAACAGGGGACAGGGCCAACAGGAGAACAAGGGTCGTTATGACCAGGGTCAGCATGAGTATAGTCGTCGTCAGTACCAGAGTGTTGAGCATCGGGGTCGTCAGGATCGGGGTTATGATTCAAAACGACAGGATTTTCGGGGTCAAGATCAGAGGTTTGCTGGTAGGAATGGGAATGACCGCCAGGGTCAGGGTAACTACAACCAGCGCCAGCACAGGGGTCAGTCAACTCGGGATTTTAACCAGGGTCATGCTTCAGGTTCTGCAGGTCAGAGGAGGTCTACTGAGACTTTGCCTCCTCCACCTCTTTGTACTACCTGTGGAAAGCCTCATCCGGGTGTTTGTTATAAGGCTACTGGGGGTGTTTTACTTTGAGGGTCCAACTCAACATAAGGTGAAGGATTGTCCCCAAGGGAAGCAGAAGCAGAGTATGCCAACGGATTTTGCTAGACTACCTCCTACTACAGGATGGGTTTATGCTACGACTCGTGATCAGGCGGCCAAGACTTCAGGTACTATTACCGGTATTCTCTACATTGATGATCGTACTGTCTTCGTTTTATTTGATACTGGGGCTACACATTCTATTATATCTACCACTTTTGCTAAGAAACTTAATATGACTCCTACACCATTAATTGAACGTGTAATCATTTCAACCCCAATGAAGAACCATATGCTTATTGACCATGAATATGTTAACTGCCCTCTACGTTTTGATGATCGTATTCGTCCTGCGAATTTTATCTTTAATTAGGCAAATCCTATCCATATGTCGACTTTGATTGATTCCTTGGGCATGGATGGGCTGGCTTTTATCGAACTACAATGACTGCTTATGCTAGACTGTGATCTTTGGTAAACGTTTCACAAACCTTGAATTTGTTTTAACACGGTTTCTCACCGCTTAAGTCCTAAGCTCATCTCTCTAGAAGCACGTACCTTGATTCTCATGTGCCAAGGTTTTCTGGCTTCTGTTATGGACCATCTTTGGAAGTCCTAATAATTGAATCTTTTCTGTTGTGTGAATTCGCTAAGGTTTTTCCCGATGAACTTCCGGACTTCCGCCGCTTAGAGAGATTGAACTTGGCCATTGAAGTTAATTTGCGGTGCTGAACCTATCACAAATGGCTCCGTATCGTATGGCACCTGTTTGAATTGAAGGGAGTGAAAGATCAGTTTACAGAGAATGCTTGGAGAATGGATTTATTAGACCTAGTGTTTCGCCCTTGGGGTGCATCGATCTTATTTGTTTAGAAGTAAGAGAGGAGCATGCGCTAAGTGTATTGATTACCAGCGAACTCCAACCGTATTACGATTCTAACCGCTAACCTCTTCCGCGAATCGACATTTGTTTGATCAACTGCAAGGGGCCAAATATTTTTCTAAGATTGATCTGCGATCTGGTTATCACCAGCTTCGTGTGAGAGAGTAGGATATTTCTAAGACTGCTTTTCGTACGCGTTATGGCCACTACGAGTTCTTGGTTATGCCCGTTCTTTCTGCCTAATGCTCCTGCCGTGTTTTATGGGATTAGATGAACGAGTATTTTTTCAGAGTACTTGATAAGTTTCGTTATTGTTTTCAATTCGATGCCATCCTCGTTTTTACTCCAAGTCTAAAAAAGAAGAGCATGAGCAACATCTACGAATGGTGTTGGAGATTCTTAGACAAAAGAATTGTATGCAAGTTTTCGAAGTTCGAGTTCTGTTGACATCAATTCGCTTTCCCCTTTGTCATATTGTATCTGCAGACGGCATCATTATGGATCCATCAAAGATGAAGCTTCACCAAAATGGGGGCCGCGACCTACTATGGTGGACGGATTGTGAGAGTTTTTTCTGGGGCTTACTGGCTATTAACCGACGTTATGTTGAGGGTTTTCTCCCGATTAGACTTTACCTACTTACTCCAGCTTATGAGAAAGGGTGAGAACTTGGTGTGGACGGATGAGCGTCAGGAGATTTTGGCGGAATTGAACGGAGATTGGTGTCTGATCCTATATTGACTCTTCCATCAGGTCTGGTGGTTTTTCAAGATATTTACAGTGATGCATCGAAGAAGGTTTGGTTTGTGTTTTGATGCAACATGGAAGGTGATCGCCTACGCTTCAGGCAGAAGAAGCCTTATGAAGTAAATTATCCAACCCATGATCTGAGTTAGCTGCCGTGGTTTTTGCATTGAAGATCCGAGACCCTATCTGAATAGTGAAGCTTGTGATATATTTACAATCATAATAGTCCCGCAATATATATTTTACACAACGAGAACGTAACATGAGACAGAGAAGATGGTTTGGAACTTCTAAAGATTATGACACTAACATCCAGTACCGATCGGGCAAGGCTAATGTGTTTGCAGACCACTTAGTCGAAAATCTGGATGAATACTGATTGATTCCATAATCCTTCATATAAAGAGTGTTTGGATGTTGAGCTATGCGACGATGTTCTGGTGGCTATTGGGGCGAGGTATGAGGAATAGAGTCTAACCTCATGCCACAGATCAAATTTCCTCAAAGGACGACGGTGAGTTGGTGGGCTATTATGCAGAAATGTTGAAGACGGTAACATATTGAGTTCAGTGTTGATGATGACGGCGTTGTTTGCTTTGAAGATAGCTATGCGTTCCTAATGATCAGGCACTTTCGCGAGACGGTTATGATGGAATCCCCCCACCCCGGCCCGACCCCCCCCCCCCCACACACCCCCCCTCCACTCCCCCCCGCTCATAGTACTTCATTTACAATCATCCAAGGTTCAAACAAAATGTACAGAGATTTAGAAAAGTATCTTTGTTGGAACGGCATGAAGCAAGATGTGGCACTACGTTTGTATCCAAATGTATGACTTGTCCAGCAGGTCAAAATTAAACAACAGAGGCTAAGTGTTTGTTACAGCCGTTGGAGATTCTATGTGAAATGGGGAATGAGATTCCATGGATTTTGTAATGGTTTGCCTACTACACAGGAAAAACATGATCTATTTGAGGTGGTTTTGAAAACAGGAATAGTACTAGTTAATTTTGGCGGGATGTGGGGGATGATAAACAGTAATTTGATGCAGGGTACAAGTTTGGGGTTATGGCAATTTTACCCCCTGAAAGTTATATGTTGTATTGCAGTGTAAGTCCTTGGGGTGATAAAACTTTGGTCCTTGTAGTTTGTAAATGTTTACACCGTTAGTCCTTAAAGGACTAACGTGTAAGGGTGATGGAATAACAGGTTAAGTGTTCTGGGTGGGGTTTTGGGCTTGGTTAATTAGGCCGGTTATTGATTTAAGGGTTATAAGGATTTGGGCTAGTGGGTTATTAAAAAGGGTTTGGTTATTATAAAAGGGGTTTATAATGGTAGTGGGCTGACCCAGGCCCACTAGGTGGGTCTATTTTTGGCAGTTTAGGTTTTCGGGTTTGGTTTTCGATGCTCTTTCCAATGCCTCATCCCGGGGTTGACTTTGACTTGACTTTGTTGACTTTGACTTTTTGACTTGGCTTTGATTTTGACTTCTCTTTACGCTCTTTCCGTTCTCGTGCTCGGTTTGTCGTTTTGGCTTTGATTTTTGTCCTTTTCTTGGATATCCATTACCTGCATAATACAAATGCAAAACATACAAATACAATATATTTTTTGGCATATTTTTTGTCATTTAAGTCCGGTTTTAGTGGTCAAAGGTATGTGTAATTAAACACATACCAACTCAAAAACGAGTTTTAAGTGTGCTAAATCATATTCTCGATACCTAAACCATAAAAGTTGATTTTCAGAGGAGAAAAAGAGCAGAAGAGGTCGAGCAACGTTATCAATTCCATAGGAGACATCGTGTAATTCCATATACTTTAGTAATCGTTCAGTTTTTGGTATCATTCGTTAACTCGGTTAGTTTATCTTGGCTAAATAATTACTCTTGTATTTATTATGATGTTTAAAGGCTAATACCTTCGGGTATTAGCCATTATTATGAAGATCTGAATGTTTGGTATTTGTATCTTGATTTCTTGATTTACCGTTGTATGCTTGTTTATGTTTATCAATTTATACTTGTTTATGCGCTTTTGTATGCGACCTATCATTCAACTGGATCTAGTAATACGGACCAAGTAGATCTAGAGTCTGGGATAGCTCTCCATATAGTGATTTATACATCTAGAATCATAGTTACACAAATATTGTCCTTCTAAGTCTGTGTCTAGGATACGCTTCGGGCTTAACTAGTTAATTGGATATTGCATGTCATTATTAATCCGTGTCTGACTAGCTGGTGACCTCGATCATTCAATCAAGTAACGTTCATGATTCCATGGATAGTTGGAAAGTAGACAACTAGTGTATTACATTGGCCATTAAGCGGTAAGTGGGTAAAGTCTCTATGAGCTAGGGTTTAACAAGATCACCATTGCTTTAATCCCTAAGATAGATTATAATCAGCAAATAAGGATGCTTTATGCGGATGCTTTAATTATGACAGAATTAATGTGTCTAGGTCTTAAGATGATGTAACGCCTAAGTCTTAAGAATGATATGCCACCTCGAGAGAAGAAATCATTGCACTTAATAAACAAACCAACTTTCTAATCGGATTATAAATAGGTATCTACAGTTTTCGTATATAAGGTCTCGAGCCGCTTCGTTATATTTTTGTTAATTAGCTTGCGTGGGTAAAAGTGCCTTGAATTGATTGTAGTCACCAACCAAACCGTGCCAGTCTATCAGGCTGAAAACCCCCCTTTTTCCGTTAGAATTAGGATTTAGACTGACATAGGTTTAACATAGATTTAGAATAGAATAGAACTAACATAGATTAGATAACCAAGATATTAATTAAATTGATAGATTTAACCTCGCTTCAAGTGTTCAACACCCTACTTACCACGAAACTACTACCGATCGGGTACACTGCCCGTTAAAGTGTTGTTTTTGGTTTAGTCGGCAAAATATAAATTTAAAACTTGAATCAATAAAATATACACCACACAACGACACATCAAGTTTTTGGCACCGCTGCCGGGGAGTGAAAATTAATCTTGATTTTTATTTGATATTTTAGTTTTTAACATTAGATTAGATCTAACCCTTAGGATTAGTGTAATTTAGATTAGTGTATATTCTTGTATATTCTGTAATATTTGTATATTTGTCTTTAATTGTTTGCTTGTATATATTTGTGTTTAATTGTTTGCGTATTTAATAGTTTTTTCTTAAATACACTGTTCTGGTCGACAGTTGAATACGCGTATCCACTTCCATCGGATACGGCGTATCCAGTTCTCTGTCCAATACAGCGTATTCACCCAACAGATTGATACGACGTATCCACCTCCATTGGATACGGTGTATCGATCGTCTGGAACAGAAACTGAAATCTTTGTTTTCTTATTTGATTTTTGTGCCAAATTTTCTTACCTTTCTTCGGAACAAATCCTACTGATTATTTATCACTTGTTTTAGGTAGTGCATGACAAAGAGTTCTACGAATGAACTATTCACACCTTACAAAGAACCTGAACGAGAATTTCGATCATCAAGGAAACACTTCAAGACTCTAAGTCTTGACGAATTGAGATCGCCTGATTTCAATCTACTTTCTGACCAAGAATACTCGAAGGAAGAAAAAGCGGAAGCAATGGCAAAAACAATGGAGCAATACATGATCAAGACCCGAACAGACTATGGATCAGGAGTCGCTAGGCCTAAAATTGATAACAAAGATCAATTTGAACTAAAAGGATAATTTCTTAAGGAGCTTAGAGAAAACAAATTTAGCGGTTCGGATAATGAGGATGCAAATGAACACATTGAGAAAGTTCTTGAAATAGTTGACTTATTCCATGTTCCTAACATCACTGTGGATCAACTAATGCTTCGAGTCTTCCCTGTATCCTTAACTGGAGCCGTAAGTCGTTGGCTAAGAAACGAACCAACTGGTTCAATCAAAACTTGGGAAGATCTTAAGACTAAGTTTTTGAACAAATATTGCCCACCTGGTCAAACTACGAAGAAAATAGAGGAAATTAATAACTTTCAGCAAGAGCCAGATGAAACCCTTTATCAAGCATGGGAGCGCTATAAAGAACTCTTGATGAAGTGTCCTCAACACTATTTAACTGAGATGCAGGAGGTAATTTTGTTCTATAATGGGATGGATGTTCCACCACGACAGATTCTTGACTCAAAAGGTGCCGTTCCAACTAAGACTGCTGAAGATGCTAAAAAGGCCATCCAAGAAATGGCAGAATACTCTCAAAAATGGCATAATGGAACATCTAGAAGAAGAAGTACTGAGACTTTTCACAACTGAACAATCTAGGAAGAGAGATCAAGAAGGTGAATGAAAAAGTTTATGCTGCACAAGTAGAATGTGAACAGTGCAAAGGACCCTATTACACCAAAGATTGCCCACTAAAAGAAGAAGGGAAAACCCTAGAAGAAGCTTAATATACGTAATTTGGTGGACCTTTTCAAGGAGGGGGATATAGAGCAACAGCTCCAGGGTACTATCAAATGAACAACGTAAATCCTTCATAACAGAAAGATGACCAATCTATGGACAAGATACCTGAGCAAATTCATGAGTTAATCAGCAAAGAAACACGAAGATAATTCCAATTTGATCAAAGAAATCTGAGCTACGACAGATGCTTCCATAAGGAACCAAGGAGCATCAATCAAAACTTTAGAAATGCAAATCGGACAAATGAGCAAGGTACTACATGAAAGAGGATTTGGAAGCCTACCAAGCTTAACTGAAACAAACCCGAGAGATCAAGTAAAGTTGATTTCTACCACTAGTAAAGTTGATTCATACTCGATACGCCGTATTGGATCATCTCAATACGCCGTATCCACTTGACAGAACAGTATACTGTTGTACAAGTCAAGACAAACGACGGTTCCTTTTCCAAGTCGTTTGGATAATCATTATTGTGAAGAAGAAGAGGGGAACTATGGACCAAAATTCATGGAAGATTATGGAGCTTCACATATCAATAACACCATGCCACGAAATGAGAAAGACCTAGGGAGTTTCACTTTACCTTGCTTTATTAATAATACTTACTTTGACAATGCCCTTGTTAACTTAGGAGCTAGCGTTAGTATTATGCCTCTCTTGACCTACCTTAACTTAGGATTAGGTGAATTAGCTCACACTAAGCTGATAGTGGAATTGGCAGATAGGACAGTGAAATATCCAAAAGGAATTGCTGAAAACGTACTAGTAGGAATTGGTAAATTTACTTTCCCAGTAGACTTTATAATTCTTGATATGCCCGAGGATATCAAAGTGCCCTTGATCCTCGGAAGACCATTCTTGTTTACCGTCCGTGCTAAGATTGATGTTTACAAAAGAAAGATTACTTTAAGGGTTGGGAAAGAAAAGATTATTTTTAAAAGTGTTAAACCTGCTAGTAGTATAATTAAAAGGGTCTACATGCTAAGTTTGAGAGAAAGAATAGAATTTGATTTAGAAGCTAGGCTAATGGGAGAGACTTTTGTGTTAAATAGATCATTAGACCCTTTCTTGGAAGATTACATTGAATTAAATGATCTAAATGAACCATTTGAGCTTAGAAGAAATCGAGGTGATGATTTAATGCCCACCATTGAGGAAGGTGAGGTAATTGAGGAATTTAGAACTAGGGATGAAGATCTTGATACTAGAATTGATGATTACCCTAGTTATTACGACGATGATAAGAAAATCCACATAGACTGTACTCATAACTTAAAGTTTTCATGCATGATAGGATTTAAATTTACACACGTCAACTTCTTCCCATTATTGTACGTCAATGTGATGTCAAAAAGTTTCATAATTCAATAATGAAAGATAAGATGGTGTACAAAGGGGATAATGTTGTAGGAGCTTTAATGAATGTGCCTATTTTTGTTGGAACATTTTCTGTTGAAACTGACTTTGCAGTTTTAGAGGATATGGATGCTTATCGAGATGACGGAATGGGCGATGTTATTGTTGTAAAACCATTCTTAAGTGAAGTTGGAATTAAAGCAAGACGGTTTGATGGAACGATTACCATTTACAATGGTGATAATGAAGTAACTTACCAAATGGTGTGATCACATCCGGGGTTTAAAAACCACACTAATGAGCAATGCAACAAGATCTCACCATTACTAAAGGTAAGTGAAGTGGATAAGATGAATGGAATATCGCATGCATACCAAAAGCTTAAAGGGATCTACAAAGGAGTTTTGAATCTAGGACCCGATTACATTCGAAATGCGAAGATGGAAGAATGGCTCACACGCGGGCACATTAGCGTGCATGAGATGGAATAAAAGGAAGCTAAAGAAAAGTCTAACTTAAAGACTTCACTGTAAACAAAAGTGCTTCCCGGGAGACAACCCAGATTGTTATTTAATTTTGTTATCGAGTTTGTCTTCCCAGACATCAATACGGCGTATCCGCCCCATACCATACGGCATATTGATTGTTTGGACGTTATCAGTCTTTATTTTATTGCACTTTAAAAACATTATTGTCAGTTCTGGAATACAGCGTATTCATTAAACTGATACGGCGTATCCACCAGACTGACCCGTAATTAGTTTGTTTAGTTTAGTTTAAATTAACCGTAGGTACCAAGATAGGAATGCACATGTTTTTCCTATATTCTATACAGGACCTCGTGAAAGAAATATCAACGAAGTGCGTCACGCAAATCGATCAGATGCCATCTATTTAAAGTAAGGTCGTATAAGTACTATTTACCAATGTTTTCTACTACCTTGCCTAATTCTATATAGTAATCACATTTAATTTTCTTTGGTTAAAAATTGTGTTTAACAAGTTAAAACGTTTATAATTACCGTTTTAGTAAAACTGGCGTAACTTTCGGCGTTTTTTTTTAAGCCCTGATATTGTCGTTTCTTATGCTACGCTTTTGTATTGAGACGAGTTATTGTAATTTGACCATTTTCATATTTTTGACCCTCTGATGAACAGTACTTTTTAATGTTCGCATTAGTTTAATTAGTTATTTTTATAGTTTTAATTATCGTTAATAAAACCCGGTTCAAACGTCGTATTTTATTCGTTTGTATAGCTCCTGTTTTTAGTGATTCACTTTCGTAGCTCGATCTTGTAATTGAAAGTTCTACTCTATTTACTGAGGTTTACAAAAATAAATATTTCTGTTCATGAACAGTAAACTTATTAAAAAATAGTTTTATAAAAAGTATTTATTGTCGTAAACTCGCGAAATTCATAACTCGTTTTTCTTCCCCACTTCGTTATTAATGAAAAATTTACGATTCTTATCATTTGGGAATCCTAAAAATATGTATTATTTTTTAAAAATTCCAATACTTGCTGTTTGATTTAATTTTTTATAAAAAGTTTTTATAATAATTCTTTTACGATCTACCGTTTATTATGTTAAATAACTTGGTTTTTACCGTAACTTTTTCGTTATTTATCCTTTGACAAGTTTCTTACCTTTTCGGAATCTTCGTGAGGTGTATTACCTTATAAAAATATAAAATAATTATGTTTTTATACACTTTTTGGACAGAATGTTTGAATGTCTTTCATAAGTCCAAAATCAAGCCTTGTTTCCTATTAGCACTTATAAAACTTTACCACTAGTCTTTTATTTCATATATGTCTTATATGTTACTAGAATAAAAGTCTATTTGTAATCCAAGTCATCATTGTGTCCAATTTTTATAACGTCCATTCAATTTACGTATAAACCATAACTTTAATATTTAACATTATTCATTAGTCTTTATTTCATAAACATTTTACATAAACCATGAGTCGTACAAGTATTCCCATTTGGTTATACACACTTATTTTTATATGATCCTATACCTTACTATCAAGTCCATAATCCATATTAAAATGTCACTTGTATTCTGTTTACTTGAAAATGTTTATGGAAAACATTAAATCATAATTTGTACTTAATCATATTTTCACCAAAACAACATGGTACATTCCTTTTCTCATCCTTTTTAACATGATAATACAAGTAATATTAACAACATATTTAATAAGTATACGCAAATTGGTCATTACAAGTAAAAAATCATTGACATGTTAAAAATCCTAACATGGTGATTCAAACTACAATAGAAAACTAACTTATGCATATTAATGATAAAGGAAAAGATCATTAAGTAGTTCTAGATTGACCTTTGTTGTAGGTTGTGATGGGACCAAACTATAATCTTAATCCATTGTTTAGATAAAATCCAAAGCTGCGCACCAAAGAAATCCTTTGTTTTCTAAATAAGCTAGCTTCCTCTTCACTTTGATTTATACTGAAATGCGTAGACAATGCTTGGTAATACCTTAGTATATCTTTGGATGGATGTGTTATAAGTGTGTATGGGTGTGTAGAAAAAAAGATAAAAAAAAAAAAAAAAAAATAAAAAAAAAAAAAAAAAAAAAAAAAAAAAAAAAAAAATAAAATAAAAAATAAAAAATAAAAAATAAAAAAAAAACATTGCTATGAAATTTGGTTGGGAGTTGGTTGAAGACATGTGGTTGTATGAAGAACAAGGGAAAGATAGTTTTGTGTATGTTTCTAAGTGTTATGAGTTGTTATGTGATATATTCTCATTAGTTACTTGCATCATATAGGTCAATGGTATCATAAAAGTATGTAAGAGTATTCAACACAAACCCTTGAGGGTTTTTATGGATTCTTGTTTTTGTGTATGGAGTCAAAGTAACCAAGTTATTGTGGTGGTTTAATGCAAGGATAGATGTTACAAGTCCATATTCTGGTAAGAAAAATTGAATCATTAATCTCTGTGCCCCCCACTACCACCCTAAATAAAAACCCCGTAATTAAAAATGTTGTTGCCGTTTTATTTAGGGGGGGGGGGGGGGGGGCTTTCTAGAAGGCAGCGTTGTAATAATTCGGGTAAAATGAAACTAAACAAGAACAATAATGCAATCTCACTCGAGGTGGATATGAAAAACATACAACGTAAACACTTATACCTCTAATTTTATAGCCGAAGATAGTACGATTACTACTTCCAGGTGAGCCAAGATATACAAAAGGAAGATCAAATAAAATTAATATTATTTATACAAGCGATCTAATGGTTCAAGCGTTTAGATGTCATGAGTGTTCATTCAGCTTGGTTTGGTTTACGCACGGAACACAAATCTCAGCTCTTGAAAAGAACATAACACACTTTTTTGGTTTAGTTAATAACGCGAATTATCGGGTTTATGTCCTTCCCTAGTTTAGTTTCACGATAAGAGTTGCAGTCTTACTATGGTACTATTGTGTGTTTACCTCTCGTGCCAAAGACGTTCTCCGGTTGAGATTACTATAATAACCTCTTGAAAAAATCTAAATGGTTGCTTATATTTTCTGTGTTACCGAATTAATTCAGTTTTAGGATGATGCGTGAAACATGACCCGTTTGTTACTATGATAGTTATTATAGTAAAATGCTAAAGACTAGTTACAAATTATGACGTTGTGCACCAAACATAGCCGCGTATAACCCATCCAATAAGGTTGGGTTTAATGAGACATCAGAATTCATATTGATATTATCGACTATTTATCAATTAGTACGTAGTTACATGCATAAAATCTTTGAGCTTCATAAGACTCGGGCATAAAGCGCTTGTTTTGGTGGCCTTACAGTTGAGACGATCTTGCATAACGCAAAAGTAGGTATTCAAATTCAAGACCATATCCTTTTAACCAACAGTCTAACATTATCTTTTTCTTTTCTTGGAATTTAAATAGACCATGCAATAGAGAAAGGAATCACTTAACTTGGATTTGCAAGAAAAGAATGTTTCTTTTCTTTTGTTGCCAAAGTAACTCCCTTTACTTTTAATAAACGACTCTTAATTGTAATTAACAATATGAAGAGTTCAACATCAAAATGTAAAGATGGACTAAATAACGAGTTTGGAACACGGGCATCCACTTGAGCTCGTTGATTTGCAACTAAAATGTCAGCACAGTGAAGAAACAGATGATAACGACGATGACTTGGATACAATAGCTGAGTTTCGTGGTCAATGTGGTCGGTGTAGCCACGTAAAAAAACATTTTATGTATACATGTATCACTACTAGAGGTGGCAATCTTGACCCAAATATAAAAAAATAAGTTTAATTGGGTCATTTTTTTTAAATATTTGGGTCATTTAGGTTTTTAAGTTAAATGAAGTATCAAGTATGGGTCCAATGAGCTTTTAAACATACTTTTAAATTAAATGAATAGGTCCAATGGGTCGAATGGGTCGACCTAGTTAAACTTTAACCTAATTAGTTATAACTTCTTAAAAAGTGATATACTCTAATCATAACTTTTTTTTACGTTTATACGTTTTTTGAACGTTTTCGTCTATTTTTTACGTTTTCGTCAAATTTCTTACGTTTTTTAAGTTTTCGTCCGATTTCTTACGATTTCGTCCGTTTTTTACGGTTTCTTCTGTTTTTTTACGTTTTTGTCATATTTCTTACGTTTTCGCCCGTTTTTTTACGATTTAGTCCGATTACTTACGTTTTCGT
>BQNB010029472.1:26313-49661 GCA_026074375.1 Tanacetum coccineum | reverse complement strand
AATGTTATTAATAGATCTATTGGGTTTGACATCCCCGTTCGGGTGATTAGCTATCACTGGGCAAACGAACGTATACCATGTCGAACATAGGATGTTGCGGGTTAGAACATCATCACGGGCAATGTAGGCCATTTATATGGTATTCATTTATGTCGAGCTTCAGTGTCATGAGCTTAGGGCAACGTAATTACATTTATATGATGTCTGCATCTGTTGCATTATCATACACTTGGGAAATCTTGTGGTCCTACATCATACGATTTATCACACCTATGAATTCACCAACATTATTGTTGACGTTTTAAAGCAATGTTTTTCAGGGGATCAGTAAGCACGAGGTGCAAGGAATACATTGGTGGTTTTGATTTGGATATCATGCATTAAAGATTTTGTCGCATTACATTTTGTATAACTTTTATGGGCTAGAAATCTTTGTATTTTGAACAAGTGGACAAGTGAAGCTTCGGCTTATGTAACAAATACTTTGTTAATTCCAATGTATCAGTTTTAAACGACTTTTTGGTCGTTCTATATACATCTTGTGTTATTGATCTGAGAAGTAACACGCCCCGGACCCTTATTCCACTACGACCCAATTTGGGGGTGTTACAAACTTAAAACGATAAAATCTTCTATTGATGATCCTCCAGAGCTTAAGTTCAAGGATTTACCATCTCATATTGAATACGCGTTTTTGGAAGATACTAATAAATTACCCGTTATAATTGCTAAAGACTCAATTTTCTACTCACAAAATATTAATGAAGGATGACTTTAAACCGGCGGTCCAACATCAAAGAAGGGTGAACCTAATAATTCATAAGGTTATCAAAAAGGAAGTTATCAAACTCCTTGATGCCGGATTGGTTTACCCTATCTCCGATAGTCCATGGGTAAGCCCCGTTCATTGTGTGCCTAAAAAGGGAGGTATGATCTGTAACGAATTAAGAGAATGAGTTAATTCCTACAAGGCTAGTCACCGGATGGCGTGTTTGTATTGATTACCGGAAGCTTAATGATGCTACTCGTAAAGACCATTTCCTGTTGCTTTTCATGGACCAAATGCTTGAACGTTTAGCAAGGAACGAATACTATTGCTTTTTAGATAGATTTTCCAGATATTTTCAAATTCCTATTGACCCGCAAGACCAAGAGAAGACCACCTTCACTTGCCCTTATGGGACGTTTGCCTACCGACGTATGCCTTTTGGTTTATGTAATGCTCCGGGCACGTTCCAAAGGTGCATGATGGCTATTTTCCATGATATGATCGAGGAAACAATGGAAGTCTTCATGGACGAATTCTCAGTCTTTGGGGATTCTTTCTCATCATGCCTCTCCCATTTAGAAAAAAATGCTCAAAAGGTGTGAAGACACTAATTTAGTTTTAAATTAGGAGAAGTGCCATTTCATGGTTAAAGAGGGCATTGTCCTCGGCCATAAGATCTCTAAAGATGGTATTGAAGTAGATAGAGCTAAAGTTGATGTTATAGCAAAGCACCTCACCCCACTTCCATCAAGGGTGTTTGAAGTTTTTTAGGTCACGCCGGGTTCTATCGTCGATTTATTCAAGATTTTTCTAAAATCGCCCAGCCAATGACCCATCTTATAAAAAAGAAACCCCATTTATTTTCTCAAAAGAATGCATTAAAGCGTTTAATATACTTAAGATGAAGTTAACCGAAGCCCCAATTTTAGTTGCCCTCGATTGGGACCTACCATTTGAAATTATGTGCGACGCTAGTGACTATGCGGTAGGTGCAGTCTTGAGGCAACGTAAGACCCAACATTTTTAGCCTATACACTATGCTAGCAAAACTATGACCGATGCTCAAGCTCATTACACTACTACGGAGAAAGAATTATTAGCCGTGGTGTATGCTTTCGAGAAATTCCGGTCCTATTTAGTCTTGTCGAAAACCATAGTGTATACGGACCACTCGGCTCTAAAGTATCTTCTTGCTAAGCAAGATGCTAAGCCGAGATTGCTCTGGTGGATTCTCCTACTCTAAGAATTTGATGTCATTATTCGTGATAAAAAAGGAGCGGAGAATCTCGCGGCCGACCACTTATCGAGATTAGAAAATCCTCATCAAGGTGATCTCAAGAAAAAGGAAATTAATGAAAAATTTCCTCTCGAGACCCTTGGAATGATATCTTTTCATGGTGATTCGAGTACCTCATGGTTTGCCGACATTGCAAATTACCATGCGGGGAATTTTATAGTGAAAGGGATGGCGTCCCAACAAAAGAAAAAATTCTTTAAGGATGTAAATCATTATTTTTGGGATGATCCCTACTTGTTTAGGATTTGTGTGGATCAAGTGATTAGACGATGTGTTCACGGCCAAGAAGCCGTTGATATCCTCACGGCTTGCCATAATGGACCCACCGGGAGACATCATGGTGCGAACTACACCGCTAAGAAAGTCTTTGATTCTGGTTTCTATTGGCCGAAGATTTATCGCGATGCCCATGACATGGTAAAGTCATGTGACTCATGTCAACGTCAAGGCAATATCTCGCAAAAGGACGAAATGCCTCAAAATGCAATTCAAGTATGCGAGATCTTTGACGTATGAGGCATCGACTTTATGGGACCATTCCCGTCTTCTCGAGGGAACAAGTACATTCTCATGGTTGTCGAATACTTGTCTAAATGGGTTGAAGCGAAAGCGTTCCCCACTAATGATGCCCGAGTTGTCGTTAAATTCTTAAAATCTATCTTTGCCCGATTTGGAACTCCTCGTGCTATAATTAGTGATCGCGGTACTCACTTTTACAATGACCAATTCGTAAAGGTCATGCTTAAGTATGGAGTTACCCATCGTCTTTCTACCGCATATCATCCACAAACTAGTGGACAAGTAGATGTTTTAAATCGTGGTTTGAAACGTATCTTAGAAAGGACCGTAGGCGAAAATCGAGCTTCATGGTCCGATAAGTTAGATGATGCTTTATGGGCCTTTCGTACCGCATTCAAGACACCCATCGGGTGCACTCCTTATAAGCTTGTGTACGGAAAGGCTTGTCATCATTCTATCAAACTTGAACACAAGGCCTATTGGGCCTTAAAGCATTGCAATTTTGATCTCAAGACCGCGGGTGATCATCAGAAAGTTCAAATGAATTAATTAAATGCACTCCGAGATCAAGCCTACGAGAACTCTTTAATCTACAAAGAGAAAATAAAGAAGATTCACTACTCCAAGATTAAGAACCGCGTTTTCAACGTTGGTGATCGAGTTCTTCTCTTTAATTCTCGATTAAAGGTCTTCTCGAGCAACCTAAAAACCCGTTGGACCGGACCGTTCACCGTTACTCAAGTTTTCCCTTATGGAACGTTTAAGTTATCTCAAACCGACAGACCAAACTTCAAGGTGAACGGTCATAGACTTAAACATTATTTTGGAGGGGACATGCTACATATGGTTGTCCCGGATCTTTAAAATTTCCCCATGGACCACTAAATTCGAGGTCGAGTCAAACTCGTGACTCGGTTAACAAAAACAAGCGCTTCTTGGGAGGAAACCCGTGTTTTCTATCTTCTTTTTTTATTTTTCTAATAAGTGTGACGTGAGGAGGCTCGCCTCTTTCCTTTCTCGTGTTTCGTGGCTTGTGTTTTATGTCCAGGATTGCCCGGATTATGAAGACTCTCGTGCTCGTGGTTTTGTCCATCGTTTACTCAAGCTTCAATCCTTAGCATGCTTATATATGGGAATCCGATATCCTAGATCTTACTGATTAACGTTTATCTATTAGCATAATTAATAAACGGCTTTAGATTTACGTAGAGACCCTTTATATTAGGAGTATGCATTGATTTTAGTATGGTGGTGGCAGTCTCACATTGAGGGCAATGTTTAGTTCTAGTATGGGGGCAGTATCTATCGATTTGATCTTACTTGCATTTGCCTTGTCTTCACGTAACCCTGTTTTACCATCAAAAATACCAAAAATATGTGATTTTAGGCCAAAATTAAAAAAAACTTCAAAAATAAAATAAGTGTTTTGACATAAATTTTTGACTTTTCGATGGTGAGAATAAGAATAAATTTTGACTTGATCGAGCATGTTGCGCTCTAGCTTGCCCCTTAACCTATATGAATGAAAACTTTTGCTAGTATTTTATACAAGAAGCTTTAAAACAAGAATTCTAGCTTGAAAAAGCCAAGACTTTGCAAGTTTCCATAATAGACTTTAAATATGCCAGAATGATAGTTTCGCATTTGTTCATGAACTTAAGCAAGAAATGCATGCTGATTTAAAGTACGTTGAATCCCTTAAAAAAGAAATTGACGAACTTGAATCTGATAAGGCAGAATTTTCAAACATGTATGATATGCTCTTGCAAGAATGTGTGTCTAATGATGTTATGTGTTCTTATTTGCATTCGTTATCTGATTTAGATGCGCACACTGAATTGCAATGCTTATATCTTCATAAAGTCAAGGAATATGAATGTCTTGCATAAAAGCTTTCAAAACAAACTGAATTTGTTAGTAAAGAGGTTTATACTAAGCTTTTACGAAGTTTTGCTAAATTAGAAAAACACTCGATTTCTCTTGAACTCACTTTACAACAATGTCAAGAACAAATGAAAAATGACACAGTTTGCAAAGAAAAAAGCGTCAAAAGTATTTCTGAAAGAACGTGAACAATATTTTAAGATACAAGATTTGAAAGCTCAATTGCAAGACAAGAACATTGCTATAAGTGAGTTAAAGAAACTCATTGAGAAATGCAAAGGAAAGTCTGTAGAAACTAAGTTTGATAAACCATCTGTTGTTCGACAACCAAATGCATAAAGAATTCCAAAACCATCAGTTTTAGGCAAACCGGCTCCTTTTTTAGACTCTCTTAAGATTGTTAGCCTCAAATATTAAGTCAATCTCGGTCTTTATCTTACTTATGTAGTAATAGGCTAGAAGGGTAAACGGGCTCGTAATCGTAAGCTAATCTTGTACTAGTATCGGGTTTAAACCCATTTGTAATCCCGAGCCCGGCCTAAGACAAATACCCCGGCCCATTAAAGCTTAATATGGCTAGCTCCCATTGAGTATAAATACCCCTCTCCAAGTGTGGAGAGGGTGTTGGTCTCATTTGTATTTTTTTGCGCAAAGTAATCAACCATCTCATTTTCTCTCTACATTCTCTCTCTAGTTTCTCTCTCTAAAATTCTTTCTTTATCTTCTCATCTTATTTTTCTTATTCAAGTATGAAGTGAAGGTGATTATTGGGTTCTGACAAATAAAAATAAAATATTTAGAGGATTTAGGAATAAGGAAGCAGAAAGTAGCTATGCGTACACAATTTGCATCTATGAGTAGTGTTAGCATCTTAACTTGTATTTAACAATGATTTTGTTTTTAAGCTTGGTTTGGGGCAAGGGGAAAAATCAAGGACGATGAATTTATCCTTTTAATGTTTCTTGTTCTGTGTTCTTAATAGTTTCAAATCAAAAAAAATGATGATAATAATAAATGTATGCATGTTTATAAAAATGGTAAAACGGGGCATTCTAAACTAGTGATTTCTTAATCCCCTTAGATAAACACTTAGCTACTTATCGAGATAATTAGTCTAAGGGGGTTGAAATTTTTAGTTTTCTATGTGTGTATATAACATTGCGTGAGGACACATCAATAACTTAGTATGGGTGATTTTTGATATAGGTTTAATCACATATCAATTTTCCTTAATAAAATGAGCTTAAATGACTATTAATACATGAAAAATACATTGTATATGTGTGTTTTATGAATTGTGTCTTGCAGGTGACGAATATTCATAAAATGACAAAAACAAAGGCAAAATGGACAAATCCGAGCACGAGATTGGAAGAGCGTGAGAAAGCGAAGCCGAAGGCAAATTCATTAATGAGCCAACCCATACCCGTTTTGTGGGCCGGGTCAGCCCATTAATGATAAGAATATAAGCCTAAACCCTTTTGTTAAAATTACCAAGTCCAAATTCATAAATCCATTCCTGGCCCAAATTAAATAAACCCAAGCCCAAGTACCAAACCCGGGTCAAAGACAAAGAGATAACACGGGTCAAAATTACTATTCACTCTCCCTTCCCTCCCATTTTCACCCTCAACGATTAACCAGGTTAAATCCACCTCTCTCACTCATTCCCCCTCTTCTAGAAGACCTTAGCCTGACACGTCTGACACCACTTAAGCCACGCTGGCAATCCTGAGGGCTATGATTGGAGCAAAAACGTGGAAGTGATCCAAGGGCTTAAATGGATAGGATTAGGAATCAAGGGTTGTGATTATAGCTTGAAGACGCTCCCGAAGATCTAGAATCATCCTCTCCTCACTATAAATAGAGGGGTATTCACACAATAGAGGGATATCTAGCTTAGTGTAGTTTTTAGTAGCTTATTAGAATAGCTTTAGCTTATTTTCAGCTTAATGTAATGCTTTTAATGTAATTTCCTTTTTGGAACCTTGTAATCAATAAAAGTTTTAGTTTCGTTTAAATTGTGTTTTAAATTCATACTTTACTTTAATACAAATCCATTTAAGATGTGTTTTGAATGTACTTAATAAGCTCAATAAGCTCTCATTTCCTAATAAGCTACCACTTATTCAGTTAAGCTTGTTTAAAGCTTAACTGAATAAGCTTATCACTCAAATAACCTCAAAAATCAGTTAAGCTAATATTGGATGATAAGCCAGATTTAGATGGGCTTATGGGATTTTACCAGCTTGTTTTCAACAAGCTGGAGCTTGTAGATAAGCTCTATAGAGCATCTAAGTCCTTGTTTAAGCAAAGGACCAGGTATGTTTCTAATTTTATTTCCTAGCTTAATTTTCTGTCATTGCTTATTAGACTGCTTATTCAGTGCTTATTATAGTTTAAGTGTGCTTATTTTATCTTAATATAGCTTAATAAGTTTAGTTTATAGCTTAGAATAAGTTTGATTTGAGTTTTATATAATCTGTCCAAAATTAGTTAAAGTAGCTTATTAGTATAGCTTATTATTTAGTGCTTATTATCCTAAGTTTTAGCTTAATTGTCTTTAATTTGCTTAGTTTTTAATCTGTTTTCATAAATTAGGGCTTATTAAGATTTGTTTTTTGCTTAAATTGGATTTTAAAAACTTTAAAGAAGTGTTTGGGATAAGAAATATTAAAAGGATAAAATAGAGTGCATGCTGTTTTTGGTGCTCAAGTTAGATTTCATAAGCTCTAATTTAGTCTAAGTATTAGTTTTAATAAGTTTAGGATTAGTTTTGTTAAGTTTAGTAGGTTGTTTAATCAAATGTTCAAGTCTGTTAGTTCAATTAGGTTTTCAAACTGCTTATTTGTAGTATGTCTTAAAAGTCCATTTGAGTAGTGATATTTGTGATCAAAGTTGTTTCTAAAAGCATCATAGTTTATCTGTTTTGAGTCATTAGCCCTTGAAATCTTCTCTTAAAGATTTTAGCTTAAAACAGTTTAGTGTAGTTAAAGTGTGGTTTAGTTCTTAAAAGTCAGATTGTAGGTAAATTCATAGCTTAATTTAGGTTAAATCTTGTTGATTTTAGCTTAATGTGATAAGTATTAAATCTGTTTCAAATTTTCAACTTGCTAAAATCATTTTTGAGTCTTTAATTTCAGTTGCAAAAAGCCATTGCATAACAAAAAGTCAAAAAAAAAATACTAGTGTAGTCTGTCATATGCATAATCCTTTTCTAGCTTATTTTCTAAATCAATCTTCCTAATTCCAGCTTATTTGTGTTTTTCAAGTGTCATTCTTAATCTGTTTTTAGCTTATTAGATATGTTTTAACTTTTTGAGTCTTATGTTTAAGCTGCAATATGAGTCATTTTCTTCAGAAAGCCAAAAAGAACAAGTAGGGTAAACTGTCATCTTAAGTTGCCATTTCTAGCTTATGTCCTTAGCTAAATTGTTGATTTTCCAGCTTATTTGTCTTATTTTAGTCTCAAACTTAATCTGTTTTCACTTTTTAGCTTTTACTTAGTGCTTATTTGTTCAATATCTTAGCTTAAAGTTTGTCTAAATTCCTTTAAAGTGTATTTTGAGTCAACCTGTCTTTATGCTTTTAGGTGCTTATTAGCTTATGTCATTTGCTTAATTCTAGTTTTTATAGCTTATTAAGTTTAGGTTAGTAACTGTTTTAAGCTTATTTTTCTTATTGCTTATTGAGACCTTAAAAAGCCAAACAGTTTTAATCTTAAGCTTAACAGTTTTAAGCTAAACTGTCCCTTTTAGATTAGCTTTTTCTAGCTTATTATTTAGATTTGTCAAAAAGTCTTTTATTAAAGTTTCTTAGTTTAGATTATTCTATAGTTTTTTCAAAAAGAAAAGTAAAAAAATGTTTTATAAAATGGGACAGTCATAGGACTCGAACCTGTGACCTCCCCCACACAACACACACACCTTACCAATGCGCCCTTGGGTCTTTTTCATTTATCCTTTGCAACATTTATTACTAAAGTCTCTTTTAGTTTTAGCTTATTCAACTTATTCGATTTTTAACAACTTATTGGTTTTAGCTTTTTGTTTCGTTTTTTTTATAAACCCTTTAAATAGTGTTTAGATTTTTTTATAAATTTTCACAAATTTTTAGGATTAAGTTTAGTATTTTTAATTAATTTTTTAGTATTATTTAGTTTTAAAAAATAGTTTAAAGATACAAAAAAATAATTTCTGTGTTTTAAAAATAATAGTTTAATGCATTTTAGCTTAGAAATTTGCATTTTGAGTTTTTAGAGTTTTAATTTGTCATTTTTAGTTAATTAGTTAGTATAATTTAGTTATTAATTAGTTTTTAATTGCTTTAATTGTCGTTAGAATTTAACTGTGCCTTAATTCTAGTTTAGCGTGCCTTTTATGTGCTTTCCCTTTGCGTTTTTAGATTTAGAATCCAAAATCCAAAATATTGAATATTCAAGCACGCGATCACGAACCGAAACAAAATTTTCAATTCACGCTTCGTCAGGATACGACATCCGAGAAATAAAATATTGTTTGTCCTCAAGCAATTTTTATATCAAACGGGATACTCTCTATACTATTACTTATTTGGTATTTTAGGATATATAATATATTTTATATAGACTATAATACTCGAATCAAGTTTTTGGTGCCGCTGCCGGGGAAGTGTGTAACGAATATCGAGTTGAAGTTTGAAGATTAGTGTCTTGAAGACCCATCCCTGTGAAGTTATCGTTTTTTGTGAATATATTTTTCATTTTCTTTTATATAAATTTATAAAAATACAAAAATATTTTATTTTTCTCGATTTATTTTTGTAGATTTATTAAAACATCAAAAATACTTTTCCTAAAGTATTTAAAATACCAAAAAAAATTAAAAAAACCAAAAAAATAAATCGTGTTGTCAATTGTTTAATCGGCTCACCTTTAGTTTAACAAACTATAAGAAATGTATAAGGATGGTTGATCCTATAAACTTCAATCCGAAAGGAGAAGGTTTTTAAAACGCTTCGCGCTTACCCGCTCCTCCGCTTCTTTGTGCGTTTTCTAGAAAGCTATCGTGCACTTTTGACTATCGGTTAAAAAAATATTTTACTTATTTTGTTTTTTAGTGCATGCGCACCCGCTCTTCATCGAATTTAATTGTTGAATCTTCCATAATTCCGAAGCGACGTAATCGTAGACGTTCCACGCAAATAGTCGAACCCGAGCTTCGAACTAGTGTAGAGACTCCCGTTGCAACTATGGCGGATACGCGTACTATGTCGGAGTTACTCCAAGCACCCACCGAGGGTTACGGAGATGCTATTGTTATTCCCCCAATATTTGCCGAGAATTTTGAGTTAAAAGTTGAGTTACTTTCACTAGTAACTTCGAGTCAATTTCATGGTTTCGAAAGGGACGATCCTCATTCTCATATTCTTTGGTTTAACAAGATCACTTCTATGCTTAAATATAAGAATGTTCCACATAACGCTATCAAGTTGATGCTTTTCCCATTTTCTCTTGAGGGGGCAGCCCGGATTTGGCTAGAAAAAGAACCCCCTCGTTCTATCCTTTCATGGGAAGATCTCGTTTCTAAGTTTATGAATTATTTCTTTCCTCCTTCGAAAACTACGAATCTCAAGAACAACATCACGAATTTTCAGCAGAAGTTTGATGAAACGTTTAGTGAGGCATGGGACCGTTTCAAAGATCTCCTTCGTAAATGCCCACATTACGGTTTTTCGGAATTGCATCAAATCGACACGTTTTACAATGCATTGACATAATCCGATCAAGATTCGCTAAATGCAGCCGCCGGTGCTAATCTTTTGAAACGTACTCCTCGAGATGCTTTGACGATTATTAAGAATAAGTCAAAAGTACGAACTTCACGAAACAAATTGATTGTTTCAAAAGTGAGTACTACTACTTCTTCTTCATCTCCTTCTCCGGATGTAACCGCTCTCACCGAGATCATTAAGGAATTATTACTTATAAACAAAGCTACTCAACAAGCTTCCGTGAAAGCCATATAAGAGATTTGTATAACTTGTGGTGGACCGCATCCGTACTATGAGTGTCTTGCTGCCGATGGCAACACTTTTAATGCTTATGCAGCCGTAGGGACCTACAATCAAGGAGGTAACGGATACCGTCCTCAAGGAGACCCGAATTATCGTGCTAGCAACCAAATGGGACCACCCGGTTTTCCTTCTCCGAATGTGCAAAACAGTCAAAACTACAACCAAAATCGGTATAATCAAAATCAAGGAAATTATCAAGCTCCGAACAATCAAGGAAGAGGGCAAAACTTCAATCAAGGAAACAACAATTATCAAGCTCTGAATTTTCAAGCTCCAAATTATCAAGCTCAAGTTGGACCTTCGAATGAGTTAACGAACTACATGAAAAGTAATGAAGCTACTTTGAGAGCCATGCAAACTCAAATGACTAATATGAAGACGGAATTGCGGAATGAATTCAAATCTTCTCTTGATACAAGAACCAATAAGATAGAAAATCAAAACAATCAAATAATGAACATGTTAACTAATCTTACTATGCAAAAGCAAAATCCCTCGGGTTCGGGATCACTTCCTAGTAATACCGTAGCTAACCCGAGAGGTGACGTGAAAACTATTACCACCCGAAGTGGTGTTGCTTTATATATGGACCTAATAAACTATTCCAACCAACTCTTCTCCTCTTCACAGGAAGTGAACATGAAACCTGAGGCAACAAAGACAAGGTGCAAACTACAACTTTCCCTACAAATTTAGGAAGTACCGCACACATCCAACCTCTGGTTGTTCAAGTTCCTATTCCAGAGCCCGATGTTGCTCTGAAGTCTAAGCCTAAACCATCGATACCTTATCCTTCAAGACTTAACGACCAAAAGCTCCGTGAAAAGGCTAATAATCAAATGTTGAAGTTTCTTCAAATCTTTCAAAGATTACATTTCGACCTTAGCTTTGCAGATGCTCTTCTTCATATGCCTAAGTTCGCGTCTACGTTTAAGAGTCTCCTTAGTAATAAGGAGAAATTATTCGAATTGGCTAATACTCCATTAAATGAGAATTGTTCGGCGGTGCTCCTAAAAAAGTTGCCCGAAAAACTTGGAGACCCCGGCAAGTTTCTCATTCCTTGTGATTTTCCGGAGCTAGTTGAGTGCTTAGCCTTGGCCGATCTTGGCGCTAGCATCAACTTAATGCCTCTTTCCGTTTGGAAGAAGCTTTCGCTCCCGGAACTTACACCTACTCGCATGACTCTCGAGCTCGCAAACCGATCGATTGCTTATCCGGTTGGTGTTGCCGAAGATGTCATTGTAAAAGTAGGAAAGTTTCATTTTTTGGCCGACTTCGTTGTAGTTGATTACGATGTCGATCCTCGGGTTCCCCTCATTCTCGGAAGGCCTTTCTTAAGGACGGCACGAGCATTAATCGATGTACACGGAGAAGAGCTTATTTTAAGAGATGGTGATGAACAATTAATCTTTCATGCTGATAGCACTTCAAAACATCCTAATAAGCATAGCAATGAGTCAATTAATATGATTAATTTCATTGACATCACATGTGAGGATCGTTTTCCCGAAGTGTTAAAATTAAAGAAATCAAATCATCCCTCGAGTGGCAATCCCACTCTTTCTTTTGATTTTGTGGCCGAGTTTCCCTCCCCATCTCCTATTTCCTACGAGGATAGTGACTCTCTTGTGGAGGAGACTGACACCCTTCTTTCTCATTTTAATGATTCTTCACTTGATTAAGAAACATTTTGTTTTGATATTAAAGAGAAGAGTAGTGGCAGTACCACTATTCATTTTGATTATTCACTTTTGTATTATGATGCATTCTATTTTGATGACGATCATATTGAAGAGAAGAGTAGTGACAGTACCAATACTCATTCTGATTTTTCTCTTCCTGAATATGATTCGTTTATCTTTGATCTTTCGATTGATCCGTTTCCTCCTGTCGATAGGAGTGTTTCTCATCATGAGGAGTTCGTCGATGAACTCGCTCACATCTTATCTTCACCGGAGTATGACCGCTTTTACTTTGATCTTGAGGCCGATCCAGGAGAGTTTACTAGTGTTTTGGAGAAAGATTTAATTGATTTATCAACTAAGGATTTTACAAGTATTGAGCTTAATAATTCTCTTCTCCTTTTATATGATTATGACTCCTCTCTTTCTAAGGAATTTTTCGAGATCGATCTTCAAGTCTCATTTCCCTTAGAAAATGAAGACATCGTTTTTGATCCCAGAATAATCATTATCAAAGGAGTCCAATCTCAGAGATTTAAAGTTCCATTGAATTTTTTTCTACTATCTCATTCGAGAGTGATCCTCTCTTCTTGATTGATTCCCCTGAGATTGATACTTTGACTTCATTTCCTTCCGGAAATGAGGACAAAATTTTCATTCCCGGGATACTCACTTCAAAAGTATTTCCCTCTCGACATTTTTTAGGATTATCTCATCGGGATTCTGAAGCTTTCAAAATTAATGAAAATTTTAAAAGCTCGATGGAGATTTTTCCCTTCTTCTTCCTCTATTATGGAGGGGATATCTCTTCTCTAGATGTCTCGTATCTCCATTTCTATCCCCCATGAACAAATTAATTTGGGGGAGAGTCAAGCTAGTGACTCATTAAAACAAGCGCTTCATAGGTGGCAACCCATGCTTATCCTAGTAGTAATAATATTATATTAACTTAGTAATAATATCAAATAAGTATGTGATTTTATAGCCCAAGTGTGGGGGCGCGCCTCTTCCTTTCTCATGTTTCGTGGCTTGTGTTTTATGTTCAGGATTGCCATGGGGTTACGTAAGACAGAGAAGTCTAGACGAAGCTTGCCCAGATAAAGTTGGAAGATGCAAGAGACTGTCTCGACTGTAGTACTACGCTGGTTACGCGGTGTTGTAACTCCCCTTGTCCTTCAGCTTGAGCGCGAGAGCGATCCATCCTTACAACCTGCACTCAAACAGACGGCCATCGAGCATTAGTCCTATCATATACGGGTATTAGCGCCCTGCGCTTAACACACAACACCGCGCTTTATGGCGCTCTTGCACGCAAGCATCCTTAGCTCTTAGTGTTGAGAATCCTCTAATTAATGGCAGATACAGACTCGCATACAGAGGTAGTTGTTAATAACCGCGTATCTCGATGATCGCTCCGCAGATAACGGCACCAAATGTGTAAGAACTAACTATAGCTATGTTCTATCCGTTGAATGTCTTGCGTAAAAGACCATTTTATATTTAGGAGTATGCAGTGTTGAGAAGTTTTAGTAACCCCCTCCCATCGGCGCCGGTGTCCAGTGCTCTAACCAATGAGGACAATGGTTAGGTTCTTCGCTTGGTATGGTGCGCGTGGTTTAGCTCCCGGTTCGCTCCCTACTATCGCATTTGATCTTACTTCTGCTTTTGCTTTCCTAGGCTTTACGTAAAAACACCCATATTACACCAAAAATACAAAAATAGTTGATTTTATGCAAAAATTAAGAATTTTTCAAAAAATATAAAAATAAGGTTTTAGTGTTTTGATGAATTTTTGACTTTCCGATGGTGAGAATAAGAATAAATTTTGACTTGATCGAGCATGTTGCGCTCTAGCTTGCCCCTTAACCTATATAAACTTAAGCTTTTGCTAGTCTTTTATACAAGAAGCTTTAAAACGCGAATTCTAGCTTGAAAAAGGCAAGAGTTTGCATGTTTCCATAATAGACTTTAAATATGCAAAGCTTGTTTTTATTAGACTAAGCATTCGCGAATCTTTTTATTAAAGATTTTAAATTTGCGAAGAACGAAAAATAATAGAGTTTAATATAAGTTAGATGCTAAGCGTGGAGTAGTTGGATCTCTTTAGAGCTCATAGAGGTTAATTGTGGCTTTTTGCTCCCATAAGCTTAATAAGCATTATATTATTGTTAAATAAATAAAGTTGCTTTGGTTTTTGCGATTCTTAGTTTAGATCACTTCGTAGAGATTTCATCTGGTGAAATTAAGGTACACATCGAGGTTTTGTCAGTGTTGTAGGGAAATAGGCTACCGATTCTTGACGGCTAGCTACCATTGTCTAGGTAGTTAAAAGACCACAGGACTTGAAATTTGGCTATAATAATAATAATAATAATAATAATAATAATGTAATAAACTAAAGCCGAAATAATACTTCTGGATCATGGTCGATTCGCGCCTGATGTGACAGTCGTTTAAAGGGTGGAGGTAATAATACTAATAATAAGAACTGTGGGCTGATAAAAGTTTACTGTCTTTGGTCGGTCCGCTGCCGATGTGGCAGTCTTCAAAAGAAGGCCTATAGTAAGAATAATAAATCCGAGACTGATAAAAGTTTACTGGATCATGGTCGGCTCGCATACCGATGTGATAATTTTCAATAAGGTCGAGGATCTCCTGGTCAAAATAAGACTCCTGGACCATGGTCGGCTCGCATACCGATGTGGCAGTTGTTTAAAGGACCAGGGGGTTTAATAATGTTGATATAATAATAATAATATTAAAGCCAAATTTCAACTCCGGAGTTATCTAAATAAATCCTCCGTCTCTGGACTCGTAGTTGAGTTGTTTTGGATGAAATAAAAAGGATAACCTCTAAATCATGCGAGATTAGAACCTTAATGTGGACCTTATTCTCACCATATCGTCTCTTTGGGAAAGGATTTCAAACTAATTGTGATCTAAACCGGGCTTACTTTATATGAATAAGGACTTAATTAATTTATCACCAATAATAAAAAAATAATAATCCTAAGTACTTAGGAAAAAATGGAGCGGAAAGTGGCTAATGCCGTACACAATGCATCTATGGGGTAGTGTTAGCATCTTAACTTGTATTTAACAATGATTTCGTTTTTAAGCTTGGTTTGGGGCGGGTGAAAAATCAAGGATGATGAATTTATCCTTTTAGTGTTTCTTGTTTTGTGATCCTTAAAGTTATGATTAAAAAAAAAATTAAAAAAAAATATAATAATAATAAGTGTTTGCATATATATAAAAATGGTAAAACGGGGCATTTTAAACTAGTGATTTCTTAATCCCCCTTGATGAATACTTAGCTACTTTTTGAGGTAATTAGTCTAGGGGTTGGAATTTTTAGTTTTCTATGTGTGTATATGACATTGCGTGAGGACACGACAATAGCTTAGTATGGGAGATTTTTGATATGTGTTTATTTACATATCATTTTTCTTTACTAAAATAAGCTTAAATAACAAAAAATACATAGAAAATGCATTGTATATGTGTATTTTGTGATTTGTATTATGCAGGTAGCGGATATTCAAATAAAGAAAAAAACAAAGCCAAAAACGAACAAAACCAAGCACGGGATTGGAAGAGTGTGAGAAAAGCGAAGCCGAAGGCATATTCATTTTTAATGGGCCAACCCGTAACCCATTTAATGGGCCAACCCGTAACCCATTTAATGGGCCGGGTTAGCCCATTAGAATTTGAATGATATTAAGTCCAAAACCATAAGCCTAAACCCTTTTTTTAAAATTACTAAGTCCAAATTCATAAATCCATTCCTGGCCCAAATTAAATAAACCAAAGCCCAAACCCAAACCCGAGTCCAAAGTCAAACGATTAATAAAAACGGGTCAAAAGTTACTGTTTATCTCTATCCCCTTTCCCTCCTAAATTTCACCCTGTAATGAATTTACACATGGTAAACCAACCCTCTCCACACGCACTAATCCCTTCTAGAAGGCCACCTGACACGTCTGGCATGATTTGGACACGCTGGCAATCTTGAGCAACCTTATTAGCTTAGAAGACGTGTAAAAGGATCCAAGGGCTCAGATTGGTGGATTTGGAATCAAGGGCTTAGATGAATGCTTCAAGGACGCTCCTCAGGCTCTAGAAGGCTCCTCTCCCTGCTATAAATAGAAGAAGAAATCACACAGTAGAGATATCTAGCTTAAGTAGTTTTTATCAGCTTATTGTTGTAGCTTTAGCTTATTTCCTGCTTATTTTTAATGTAATTTTCTTTTTAAAGCCTTGTAATCTCTTAATAATCAATAAAAGTTTCAGTTTCATTTAAATTGTGATTTAAATTCATAACTTTATACTTTATGCAAAAACATTACAAAATATGTTTGAGTTTACCTAAATAAGCTTAATAAGCTCTCAATAACCTAATAAGCTTAGTTTTTTACATTTATCAGTTTAAGCTTGTTTAAAAGCTTACTGAGTAAGCTAATGCCATTTAATAAACTCTGCTAAAGAGTCATAATAAAAGACTATTACAATGGAAGATAAGGCCACAGAATAAGGATGGGCTTATTGTAACAAATATTTCGTCATTTTCCCATGGTCATATTACGAACTTCAATTTATTCGACAACTATTTTTTTTATTTATTACAGACTTTTACCGCGACTACACTTTTTTTACTAAAAATTCTACAGTTAAAGCTAAATTATAAAAACATCGCGTAAACTAAAAAAAAAATGATAATTTAACGTAAAACTACGGGGCATCACAGACAAATAACAATGTTTACGTCAAGTAAGTGTATTATAATGTTATACAAGGATGATAACTTATATAACTTTAATTGTTATATTATTAATTTTTATTTGTTACGTAAAAACGTTTAACGTAATCGCAATAAAAACTAGAAACTTTTGCATTGCATGACAATAACCATAAAACCCACCTACTACCTTCAACAAATATCCACTAATACTAACCCACAATACTCGCAGTCAAAAATCTCATAAATCTTATTTGTCTATTTATTTCATAGTTTCCAGGCCCATGACGTTGGCGAAATTTCTATAGCATAGACAACACATACATTAGTGAAATTAAATAATCTACAAATCTCCACTGAACATCATTCAACAGATATATATGTTATCCAATGGATCAAAAGCTCAAAAGTGACACCTACATATGTCTTCCAAAACAAAGGGGTGCTATATGTTAAGGCTGAGTTATACGGATCTAGAAATGGAGGGAAAAAGGGGGCCTGCTCAAGCTCTCACGTATCATGTCATACTTACACAAATTAAGAACACACATACCTTTTGTCCCAACACTGTTCTTGACACAAGCATACCCTAAAATTAATATTAGGTGAATGACAGCCAGAAAACGCATAAACCCAATAACCCTAATAAAGCGACCCTCCCCTAAACTAGCCATATTAAAGAAGTAACAGCTACAGCAAAACCATATAGTTGATGATTACCAAGACACAGTATGTAATTCCTTACATGCTTTGCTATATATATATAGTCATTAAGTAGAAGCAAACTCAACACCTTAAATCCATTTGCTGCAAAATACTGTAAAAGGCACACAAAGCTCACAAACTCCTTCTTTTGAGGAAGCTCACGAGATAGACGTTTTCCAAACCCATGAGCCTATTTCCACACAACACACCCATAACACAATCCTTAAGTTTGATTTCTCTAAGACACTGAGCATAGTACTAGAGTGTTTCAAGGTTCATTATTTGGTCATATATAAGAGGTGTCTTGAAGCTTTGATTGGTTAAAAAAAACAAGGGGTTCTATTAACAAGAAGGTTCCCATTAGTAGGGTTTCTAAGGGAAAATTAGGGTTTTCCTCAAACCTAATTTTCTAAATTAGGTTTCTCTCTTGGTTGGGTTTGATCTTAGTTCATAATTTAATTCCTATCTCATTAAGGTCTTCTCTAAATGAGACACCTAAAGAACATAATCTTTTTCCCATTTATAATTTATATGATTCTTATATTGGTTTACATCATCAACCTAAGGTTATCATAATCAAAGTTTACAAAAGTAAAATTTAAAACATGTATCTATCATACCACGAAATTTATTTTTGAACATAATTAATAAAAATGATATGAATGTTTTACTTACCCAATATGTCTAAATGTATGCATAAAAATAAGGAGATTTACCAAATGTAATTGGATAGTTTATATAAATATGTTTTGTTAAGTTTTTGATTTATTTCTATTTAATTTATAAAGTTTAGGAATTAAATTAATATGTTTGGAGACTCTTGGTAATCCCCTTTGAACAGCAATACTTGGACATATTATGATTATAAGTACTTCGATATAACATAAGTATGGTATTGTAATAAAATTAGAGGACTTTGTGATAATTTATTAATAGTAATGTTATTAATAGACCTAAAAACAAGTTATTTAAAAGTTACAAGAACACACTGAACATTTCGATTATTTACTAGGTAGGCATGAACAATACACCTGGAGAAAATATTTAGGCACACATGATATTATAAAATAATACATATTTATTTTACCTTTCTAAATCATAAAAAGAACTCGTACGAACAACGGATAAATAATACCCAACAACGATAGCGAGTTTATGAATTTCTACATAAGGTATTACATTTATAAAAAAGTATTTTATAAAAGAAAAGTTATAAAAAAATAATAACAATTCGAATCTGAATTAAAATATTTGATATTTTTCCTGTAAAGATTAGTATTTTCATAAGGATTTATGAATAAGGTTAAGAAATCACAATGAAAATCCTAATGGAGGTTATAAAAATAATACAATTAGAATCTGAGTAAAATATTTGATATTTTTCTGTAAAAATAGATTTCATAAGGATTATGAAAAGATAAGAAACTTGAAAATCGAATGGGTAATGAATTAGTTATGACTTTTTCAAGTTTATGTAATAAAGTGAACAAAAGTAACTTTATAAAAGTAATTTTATAAAAACCTGTTACTGTTCATCATAGTAGGCTGATAAGAAATATTTTTATTGGATAGAGCTTTTAATTACGAAGACGTGGGCGAAAGAATCACTAAAAACCGAATTAAAACGAATGAGATGTGATTTTTTATACGATTTCAACAATTAATATTTATAAAAAGTATTTTTATAAATTTACACATACTGTTACTGTTCATAACAGTGCTTATCAATATAATGAATATAAAATTTGATTAGATTTTTCAAATAAATAACGTATTAAACGGAGCTAAAACGAATAAGTTACGACGTTTTTAAGTTATAACGATTAATTATATAAAAGTAGTTTTATATAATTATAAAATATTATTAAATGTTACTGTTCATCGGTGACTTAATATTTACAAATATGATATTTAGATGTACCTTTCAAATACAAAGCCACTGGTATAAAGAATATGCAAAACGGATTTAACACGAGAGAGATACGACGTTTTTACTAAAATGATATTTATAACGTTTTTAAATATTATTTTCTCAAATGATTAAAGCATTTATATAATGAAGTTATATAAATAATACATCAAGTATTTTTGGCAAATAACGAATTGTTAGGCAAGTATATCGTTTTTACAATTTCAAGGACATGGACATTTATTTTACAAGTACAAATTAACTTGTTTAATTTTATAAATTAAACAAACACTTTTAGGTGGTGATGTAACTATATAGAATTATATGTGGTATTAGTTATTCAAAGTACATGGTACTTATACGACCTATATTTAATTAGGTTGCACTCGGTCATATCCGTGACGTTTTCATTCACTTGATTCATATACTCCAGTTTATTCACTAAGGTGAGTTCATAGCCCCATGTTTTACTATATCAATGATTTACAACTTTTGGGGTGAGAAACATGCATTGTTTTACGATTGGACGCAAGTGCACATTTTACATGATTACGTGTTTGCCTAAGTAGCGATAACCCTCTGAGCCCATTATCATGAACTGTCAATTACTTTGTGTGAGCGCGAATGTTATAAATAGATCTATTTGGGATTGACATCCCCGTTCGGGTGAGTAGCGCTCACTGTGCCGGTTTACCGGACAACGGACGTATACCATGTCAGATTTAGGATGTTGTGGGTTAGAACATCATCACGGGCAATGTTGGAAATTTATATTGCAATTCATACATGTCGAGCTTCAGTGTCACGAGCTTAGGAAAACGTAATTACATTTTGTGATGTTTGCATATGTTACATTATCATACATTTGAAAATCTTACGGTCCTACATTACATTTACATAAACCTATGAATTCACCAACTTTATTTGACGTTTTTAAGCATGTTTTTCTCAGGTCAATGAGGCACGAGGTGCTAAGGATACATTGGGATAGTCTTTTGGGAGTCATGCATTAAAGATTTGGAGTCATTACATGTTGGGATATTGTTATGATCTAAAATCTTTGTTATCAAGTGTTGAACAATTTAAGCCGTTGTGCTTTGTATTAAACAATTTCAATAAATCCAATGTATCGTATTTTAAACGACTCTTTTAGAGGTCGTTCTCATATCTTGTGCTATTGATCTATAATGTAACGCTCCCGGATACTCATATTCCGCTGCGACCCAATTTGGGGGTGTTACAGATTGGTATCTAGAGCCAAGGTTATAGAGAACCAGGTCAAATGTTTTTACTTGGACTATAACCGTTTTCAAACATTGCATCATAAAAAGGGATTTTTATGGGACATTCATTCATACGTCACTTGTTGCATTAGTTAGGTATACTAGATGCTGCATGGTTCTTATGCGTGTTTATAATATATTAAGTATATTATTATTGGTCTTATATATGTACTAATGTAAACTCTGTTTGAGTGTTACAGATACAGTCATGTCATCGGATTCGGCATCATCCGATGTTACTTATACGTCTATATCATCGCATGGAGACCCTCTAGCTTGGGCTGTGGACTTCTTCAGACTCCAGGAGCCCGACTCATCGGAGGCTGCACCGGCATCACCGGACTACGTGCCTGGCCCTGAGGAGCCAGAGCAGGCACCGCTCTCGCCAGATTACGTGCCAGGACCAGAGTACCCCGAGTACTTGGCCCCATCTGATGAGAAGGTTCCTGGTATTTGCTATTTTATACATATCTTTTACATTGAAAACAAACCCAAAAGACCAAAAACATAATTAAAATGGCAAATATATGCTTGTTTTTGTGTTTGTGTATGTGCATGTACGGATATCAAGAAAAGGACAAAATTAAAGACAAAACCAAGCACAGGAATAAAAAGAGCATGGAAAAACGAGTCTAACGGTGCCCTCGGATTTTATTGGGCCAGCACGTAACCCACTTAATGGGTCAGACCAGCCCATTGTAACTTGGCCCAACTATATAGCTCAAAATAAATTTTGTAATAAGAATGTGATGACGTCATCATGACATCACGTCACATGACATTGAAATTAAATCATGTATGATCACATGACATCCCACTAAAAAGGAAGGGGCGAATGAAGTGTTGACATATGGCAAAGCAAAATGTGATATTCATATTTGCAATTCATATTCAAGTAATGAATAAATCAGAGGGTTGAGAATCAAGCGTATATGTTAAGCTGATGTAGAAGGACGCGTGGCAAGCTATTAACGGCTGGATCTTTTAATTTTGCATCTCAATCCGTGTGAGCATGATCCAAGAACAATAATTGGCTGAATAATGATCCAATCATTGGGACATATTTACAAGATCACCCCTCTTTGGCTCTATATATTAACTCGCCTCCCTCACACTTAAGGGGAGTTTTTTTTTCTTTTTTTTCTTAGTTTAGATTTTTAGTTTTTAGCTTATTAAAAATTTGTAATAGCTTATTTTACTTTTTCTGCTTATTGTACCTTTCTTATTCTGCAAACTTAATGTGATGATGTAATAGAAGTGGTTTAAAATTCGTTGGAGATCTTGTTTCGCCTTTTGTTTGATTAATCGTTCGATAATCTTTGTTTCGTGAGAGCTTATTCATTTAGCTATATTTTCGTGCTTATTTCCGTGGCTTATTAGTATCAAAAGTCCTCAAAAGCTTAAATAATGACTCCTATTAGCTCTCCAAGTTAATTCGATTCATTACCAAAAGTTTTTAAGAACTTTTCAAAGTAATAAGTCATAATAAGCTCGTATTTAGCTTATTGACGTGTTTGTTTCGTTTATGTTTGAATAGAAGTGCAAATTTTCTGTTGAGTTTCATTTCTTAACTGCTTATGTGGATTTATGTAAGCTTTAATTGATAGATCAAAATTTTATGAGCTTATTCGCTTAATCGATTAGTTCTTTGTTTAGTTTTATAGCTTATCTAATCCAGTTTGCTTATGCTCGATTGCTTATTTAGCTTATATGGAATTCGTCTCGTTCTTTTGGAGTTATTAGAGCTTATTCGTCTTTGGAGGATTTAGTTTCTGTGAAGATTTTTACTCGTAGCTTTTAGTTGTTCGAATTCATGTTTCATTTCTGTTATTGACTAATTCATGAAAATTTATTTAATTCGAGCTGTAAAATAAATGGTTAATACTCGTTCCGTTTCCTATGCATTTTGTTTGTAGAATTCTCAGCTGCGTTTGGTTTATAAATGAAAAAAAATTCAATTGGGCCGTTGGTAAAAAAAAACTGAATTGGGCTTGTCTAGGATTTTGTTTAGTTAGTTAAATTTGATCTTGACCCTGCGAATTGTTATTGATTAGTTAGGCCATGAAGTTATAAAGAATAGAGTTTGTGGCGTAATTGTTATAGTTATTTCATTAACAGTTTGAGATTTTGTGATGTTTATTTTGTGCTTTTGGTACCGGTCTACTCATGAGGCGCGGAGCTTAAGGGTTTATTTAGCTAGACCGACTTTTATTAGTTGTTTTAGCTAAATAAATCGGGTGGTTTACGTTTAAATTGCGGCCCTTCAATTCGGTTTCATTTTCTAATCCTTTTTCAATATTTAGAGTAGATTTATTTTATCGTTTTTTAATATGTTTGCCTATTTGATTTTTGTCATGCTTAGTGTAAACTTATTTTTATGCTATAACGTTTGCCATGTTTAGTTAGTAGATTTATTTACTAATTTAGTGTTTAGAAATTAGTGCGGATTTAAAATATGATTAGAGATTATTAATTTGCGACATTTATTTAGATTAAAGTTTTTAAAAA
>BQNB010029472.1:0-25906 GCA_026074375.1 Tanacetum coccineum | reverse complement strand
GTAGAAAATAGAAGGAAGTCTCGATGATGAAATAAGTAGACGCCTTCGTGAAACCCAACTTCAAGCTCAAATAAGGGATACCAAATCAACTCCGTGATCACTTGTCATCGAAATCCAAATCTCATTTCCACTTTCATACTCACACCATCAAAATATCTTGTGTGTTCATATTAAAAATGTGTTGTCATTACCCTTTAAAATCATTCAATTAAATCTGAGATCTTTTATTTTTTCAATTTCGAGTCTTGAAAAAAGGGTGGAGTTAAAGTGGGATTTGTTGTATTGAGTTGAGACGAATGGGTTTTGATGACGCTATGATGATGGTGTTGATATGGTTGAATCGAGTCTGTTTGTTTGTTGTTTTGTACATGACTCAGTGAGTTACACCGGGTCAACTCGGTAATTACCGAGTTGACTCGGTTTGAGTTTAGATCGGTTGAGTTGAAAAAGTTCTAGATCGGTTCAACTTAAAAAAAACTCGTTCGGTTGGTTGTCAATTTAACTCGTTCGGTTGTCATGTCTTGAACTAGATCGGTTCCACTCGTTCGGTTCAACTAGTTCGATCCTCTCGTTCGGTTCACAAGAGAATTCACTAGATCGGTGGTCCTTGTTTATTCTTATCTTTCTTCAATCCGAAACAACAACAAAGAACCCAGAAGAACACTCCATGTTCAAACTTTGGACCACAACAACAAGCTTAAAATTAAGCTGTTTATAAGCCTTTTAAGAGGCTATGAGACGAAAAGAAAGAAAAAAATAAGCAGGTGATTAAGTTGTTGGAGAACAAATGGACCCAAAAAAAACAAAACCACTGTTAACAACAGATTTATGACAATAGAAAAAGATTCGAGCACTGTTTGACAAAACAAAAAAAAACGACAACAAAATAAGCCTAAAATAAGCTTAAAATCACGACACCCAACAAACACAAATACAAAACACCCCCGGTTAGCTCTTGATACCAATTGACAAGGATCAAAAACACCTTTTCGGGAGGTCTTGGTTGATCAAAATAAACTAGATGGATCATTGTATAGTTTTAGTGAGAGAAAGTAGAGAGAGGGGATGAACACAAAAAGATGAAAGATTAGATTAAGGAAAAAAGAAAAATGAACATCCACCCCCTCATGGAGAGCCATGAGGGGTATTTATACAAGAAGAAAAAACTAACTATCCCTAGATAACATAAAAGACCCCTGCGTGATACGCAGTGTCCAAAACTAATCCAATTCACGAGTAAGACGCCAGCTTCACTAAAAGTGAGGCTAACACTTCTGTTTCACCATCTCTGATTTTCATCACCAGCAAAAAAACATAAACCCGGCAGATTCAAATGAAGCGGTTCGACCCGGGTGGTCTGAAAATTGGCGGTTCAACCTGGGCTGCGAATCCTCAAAAAACCGGCTAGCAACGGCCCAGTAGTATTACCGGTCACCGGTTCGACCGGTTCAGCCGGTCGAACCGGTTATAAATAGCGTAAGACGTGGTGTGACAACATGACCAAGCCTCACGCTTTTGCGGCTATGACGTAGCCTTTGCGTTTTTAAGGCGTGGCTTAAGGCGGCTCAAAATATGAAAAAAATGTATATATTTATATCATATTTCGTATATATTGAGTTTACATCAAGCATTGTACATATGAATAAAGTTAAGAAACTATCCTTACATGTAATATTCTTCATTTTGAAAAAAAAAATTATGAATTTGTTTTTATCGGAGTTGAATCTAAAAGGCTCGTGACTCGCGCGATCTCACCCCTTAATATATACCAATAAATATAAACAAATATAAATATATAACAAGGATCAAAATCTCGCGAAATCAATAAAACCGGAAGCAGTATAGAGTGTCTCCGGGTCGTTATGTCCCAACGAGGCTTGAATGGAAAATCGAAAGACGAATTGATAATCGATGTTTGAATATGACAAGGAATGATTGGGTACTAACACTAATAAGCAAATGCACGAGAAGAGAAGCAAGGAAAATAAGCTAGAGCAGGCCTAAAAGCTAGGAATGGTAAAAACACTTAAAACTTTTATACTAAGACACAAATAAGCTCAAATAAGCTTAAGACAAATCAAATAAGCTAAGCTAACTCTAAATAAGCAAATTCAAAAAGCAATTAAGCTAAATTAAGCAAGAAAAACTCAGCAGTACTAACAACAGTACTAACAGTTTTAACTAACAGTACTAACTTGGAGTTAGTACTGCTAGCTTTAAGTTAGTACTGCTAGCTTTAACAAAACACAATGAAACAAGAAATAAGCAAATAAGCTAAAACAGATATTTAACTAACCCTAATAAGCACTCAGGCATAAGAATAAGCAACTAGATTAAACTAAAATGGCAAATAAGCTAAAAGCTACAATCTGATCAACTACTAAAATTGCTTTGAAAAGGCGAATAAGCTTAAATAAGCTTACTCCTAAAGACAGTAAAGGAAAATGGTTTAATCTACTCTAAAAAGCTAAGGAAATCTTAAATAAGCAGAAATAATAAGCTGATAAGCTAAAATGAACCACCAGTACTAACAGTTTTAACTAACAGTACTAACTTGGAGTTAGTACTGCTAGCTTTAAGTTAGTACTGCTAGCTTTAAAAGTTCCAAAAGTGAACTAGCAGTACTAACTATGGGTTAGTACTGCTAGTTGAAAATACCCCTTAAAGTTTTCAAAAATCATTTTTTCTTTTTATTTTAAGCTGATTTGATCCTAATTTATTAAAAACAGATTATCAAATAACAAAATAAGGCATTTATAAGCAGACTTCAATCAAGAATAAGCACTTAAATAAGCTGAATCAATCTAACAGTTTTAACTAAGCATACTACCAGTATTAACTCAGAAAGTGACACAAACTATTTTCAAACTAACAATTAAGCAAAATAGGCACTAGACATCATGATTAAGCATAAATAAGCAATTATAGGTAACAAATAAGCACTATAAGCAGTTCTGCAGTAACTAAGAGAAATAAGAGAAAGAGAGACTTACAACACCCTTGCTCAAAACAGGGTTAAACCAAGAGTCTACAAGCTCTAGCTTGTATAAAACAAGCTAGTGAGAGTCCATAAGCCCATCCAGAACTGGCTTTTGATCATCCCCTAAGCTGGTGGTATAGTTGAGTGTGGACTTTTTAGTGACTTTACTTATAAATTCTTCTAGCTATGTTGAGTTTTAAGACAAATGACTTATATAGAACTTTATTTTATAAGACTTAAAACATATCAAGTAAGGCTTTTAACAAAGGAAGTACAGAGAATCAAAATTTTACTTAAAAACTCCAAATTTGCATTAAGACGAAAGTTAAAGTTACAAGACTTGAAATTGCATAAAAATAAGCTGAATTTTAACTAAGAACTAGATAAAAACTAAAAAACTAACTCCCGTACTTGGGTTACAATGGTCCTATTTATACTAAAAAATATTAAGGTCTTGGTTTTTTTTGGTCATCTTTCTTCTGTGTTACTTTGTAGAGACAAAAGTTGTGTTGTTGTGAGTGAGGGGATTCTAAAACAAATCCCAGCCTTTAATTTCTTTTGTGCTTCTTTGGAGTCAATCATAGCCATCGAAAATACTTGGGAATGGTGAGGGATTGCCAACATGGCACTTATACAGCTGGGGGGGGGTAGAGGAGTGGTTGAAATGATTTATCTAGGGTGTTGAGTGTTTTTGCAGGGAGAAGGTATGGGAAGACATCCCCTAGCTGTAACTGGGTTTTGTTTGGGCGGGAAGAATGGAGTTTGGGGATGTTGGCAGTTTTGGCCCCTCACTTCTTATAACTTCATTGCAACTTTCGCCCGGTTTGCAATTTCGACCCTTGTCTTTTAATTCTTGCAATACAACTTGAGGTTTGGCAGTTTTAGTCCCTTAAGTTGTATTTTCTTCACTTGGTTGACTTTTGACTTTGATTTGACTTTGTCTTTTCCATTCCGTGCTTGGTTTTGTTTGTTTTTGGCTTTCTTTTTGAATATCCGTTCCTGCACAATTCAAATGCAAAACATACAAATACAATGTATTTTTGGTACGTTTTTAGTCATTTAAGTCCGTTTTTAATAGAAAATGGTATGTGTAATTAAGCATATACCAAAATCCCCCATACTAAGGTATTGCCGTGTCCTCACGCAATGTTATGAAGTAAACACTCAAGAAACCAAGAATCTTAATCCCCCTCGACTAATAACCTCGAAAAGTAGCAAAGTGTTCGTCAAGGGGAACTAAAGAATCAATAGCTTCGACAAGTCCCGTTTTCACCATTTTTTATATGTACACTAACTATCCCTAATATTTTTAGATTTTCTTTTTTCTTTTCTTAACTACCTGTTTGACTTCCTTTATTATATCAACATTGGGATCATAGAATGAGAAGCGCCCATAGGATAATCTACGGATGTCTTGACGGATAAATTCATCGTCCCCGATTTTTCACTAGTTCCAAACTAAGCGTAAAAACGAAATCACCGTTAAGTACAAGTAAAGATGCTAACACTACTTATAACTATGACTTGTCAACTCTCCCAACACGGATATATGATGTAAATGTGTGTATCATTTCAACCAACCTTAGATCAACTTATTTTCATAGACGTAATTCAAGATGAAAAACATGACTAAGCAAACAACTTATTAGGTCCTTGTGACTTGATTTCTAAATGTAACTTGATTTTAAAGAACGAAATCCAAAAATATTTTCTATTTTTCAATCTTTATAAAAATCCAAAAATATTTTTCATTTCTATTTTATCTTCTTTTATAAATATTTTAAAAATTCAAAAATATTTTTATTTTTATTATTTCTTCTTTTTAGTGCATGAGAACTCGTTCTTCTTATTCTAATCTCTTTCCTCCTTTTATAGATCCCGAGAGTGTTATTCTGGCTCGTCAGAGAAATCTCGATGATCCGTCTCTCTTACTCGATTTTGAAGAAATTAACATGAATTCGAATAACGTTCAAGGACCGCCTCCTGCGGGTCCTCCTCCTCAGAATCATAATGGTCCACCGGGACCTAATCTTCATATGCCAGCTCTCGATCTCCGAACGATGGAGGAGTTGTGCCAGCCTACAATGAATGGACGAGGCGGACCGATCGCTCCCGTTAACATTCAGGCTATTAACTTCGGACTGAAGAATCATATGATTCAACAAGTTCAAAACAGTTGTCAGTTTCACGGGCTACCGGGTGATGATGCAAATAAGCATCTCGATAAGTTCTTGACTATCACCCAGAGTATGAAGCAGAACGGGGTCACCGATGACGCCCTTCGCTTATACCTCTTTCCTTATTCGTTAACGCATCATGCCACCGCATATCCATAATTTTTAGGAGATGGCCTCTAAGTTTCTTTCTAAATACTTTCCTCCTTCTATGGTGACAAAACTAAGGAATGAAATCAGTAACTTTCGACAGCTTCCGGATGAATCTTTATTCGAAGCGTCAGAACGTTACAAGCTTTTGATTGATCGATGTCCGAATCATAATATGTTACCCGTTACTCAAATAGACACGTTCCATAACGGGTTAACCTTGAGACATCATGATACGATTAATGATGTTGCTGGGGGGACCTTTATGAAAAGGAGACCCGAAGAGTGTTATGATCTTATCAAGAATATGACCGCATACCACATTGACTGGGATATCTTAACTCATAGGGGTGAGTCATCTACCACTTCTTCTTCCTGCGAGATTGTCACACCTCGCCAAGGCGGAAACCCGAGGCGCGATGAGAGAGGGAATCATCACAACACATTGGCGTCTATATAGATGTTGAAAACCTAAAGAATCGTTTAAGCTTAGATTGTTTAGATCTTCATATGAAGGATGAACAATAACAAAGAACAATAGAATGCGCAACGGAATAAACATTAAGAACATTCTTTATTATTGCCTAACAAGGTTTCATCATCATCTTTATACAATGACTACTACAAGCCCCAATTCTACGTGATCAATCGTAGAACGTGTTATCTAAACTATAACAAGGAATCAAAGATCCTTGAGGCTAAACCAACTAAACCCTAGGCGTCTACTTAGAGGACTTGACGCCTAGAACACACACACACTTTTCTGGTGTTTACATCTTTGACACACATAAAACTATATCTAGGGATCTCTTTATATAGTAGAGTCCATCTAGATTTACAAGGGAAAACATAATTGTATAAGGAAACTAAATCTTTTAATTCTTTAATAAACTTCATCTTTATCTTCAAGAATCATATCTTTTGGAATCTTTTATCTTTTGTAGAATATCCTCCACCAGCTTGTAGAATTCCATAATTGTCATTTAAGTCCCTCTTGTTTCCATCTTGTTTCATTCTTGTTTTGTCTTATCAACTCAAATATACTTTCCATACCAATCTTCCCCTAGTTGCTAATGACAAACCAATATAAGCACATAACTTTTCCCTTATGAACGTTAATATATGAATGAAACATACTTCCCCTTAATCCATGCAATTCCACCAAGGATCTGTAAGTTGCACATCTTCTTTGTAAATCTTCTTCCCCTTTTTGTCATAATCAAATAGGGGACTAAAGTATGCAACTTTGATTTTGACAACCACAAACCATTATCACACTTCTAATCCAACCCTCCATCAACTCAAATTACCCCTATGACGCGCCTTAAGATAAATGAACTTGAGCAGTAGAAACTTAAACTAGCAGTAATAATAATAACTAGCAGTAGTAAACCTTCACATTGATGACCATATAATGGTTAAACATGTTCAACATTAAGCTTCCCTGAAACCCAGATGTTAACCATTTCTTGAATGGAGGCCTTATGTAATGATTACTGGATGAAGAAAACTAGTATTACAATTTGATGCTGATGTAGAATAACCCCAACTTGAGTCTTATATTCGTGTACTATCCAGTGACGTTCAAACTCATAAATAAATTGAAATATATAAGTAGAACCGTAATCTCTTGACAAAAATCTCTCATCTTTATGAGACAGTAACACAAAGTGATAGCAATGTGAGCATTGCGCACCTTAAGTTGTAAATCACACTCCTTTACTCGATTCGTCAAGTCTTCGTCATATCGGTTCTAAGCTCTTATCTTACTGTACGACAAGTTATCTCCAAATGTTGTAAGCCATTTGAGATATGATAAGAACGCAAACCTGTGAAACTCTACTTCACCGTCAAATAAGTGATAAATAATCCTCTTCGTAACCAATTAATCCAAAAATACAAGCCTTTAAATCTCTTAAGAACATGTAAACCAAAGCTAAAAACTTCTTTCCTGTATGTGTCATCTGATAACCAAAATTGCCCTTTGTCACCCGATATCGAACTAAACTAGCAGTATAAACTTCTTTCTCAGACAAAGAAAGCAGTATTACCTCATATATAGGAAAAAACAAACAGTATAAATACCTTCCAGCAGTATTAACTAACTTTGAACAGTTTAATATTCCAAACAGCAGTACTAACGAAGTATGCAATTAGCAACACTTTTTAATCCAATCAGTACTAACTCTTCATAGGCAACAATAACATACACTTAGCAGCATGGAGTAATATTCGAGCAGTAGTAACGAGCAGCACAAATGTATAAACAAGATAACGAACAGTAGTAACCAATAAACATATCGAGCATCATTAATCATTCTTGTGTCGTCCTTGGCAGTAGTATTAATATCACTTGTATTTGAACTAAATAGTAGCAGTAATACCACCAAAACCCTTGAATACAAACTCTAAATAATACAATATACCTGGAAGTGATAGGTTTCTTATTGCAACATAAACGTGTATAATAGATCAGCTTTAACAAACCCATCGAGCTCAAATACCAATAATCTCATTCGAAGCTTATTATAGCACAAGTAATGCTATCAAGAACATCATGACTTCTTCATCAGTAGGGTGACACAAATTACTCAACAAAGTAGAAGTAACCTTAATCAGATTTGTCCCCATTACCAGTGGCCTTACTCGTCCAAAAGCAGTAATGTTATGTGCACTAGTAATAAAAAAAATCTTTCTACCATGTACATACCATTAGACTATTCATTAGTAATAAGAAAATGATCAAAACCCTATATCATAAACGTCCCTTGTATCTTCATTATACCTTCTCTATACACGAATCACATCCAAGTACCATAATTCTACATCGTCTGGACACACACCACAATTCAAGAATCGTGTATATAGAATTTTATTAGGGTTTTGAGTAAACCCTAAACCTTTTCACCAGTCGTGTAACATCTGATCTTGGTAAACTATTGCGTCTTTAATACTGTTGTAATCAAACGACTTCCAAGAACTCCAAAAACAAACGACATCACGTCGTCTTGAATCACCAAGCTGCTATCGTATACTAGTGATCATCTTTCCTGTTTTTATGGAATTAGGGTTTGCAAAAACCCTAATCTTCATCGAATCTGCTCAAAAATCAAAAACAGAAAATGTGACCTCTTTTTCTTCATAAAGTCGATTCTAAAACCTTGTAATATCCTAGATCGAGATCCACGAGGCTCTGATACCAATCCTTGATTGATTCCTTAGGTTGTCTAAGGTTAAATTACCTTGGATAAATCCAAAATAACTTGTTGTAGAAACTTTGTATGTATACTAAAGTGTATGCGGAATCTACACCTTAATACCTAAAGTATATGAATAAAAACAGTAATCGTGAAATACAAAGATTAACCAAAAACGCTCCAATCTTATAGATCAATAATACGGAGTACTCTTCACTAGTACTCGTGTTTACAACTTGAAGCTTTTCTAAATCGACGCGCGCGCTCTCTCTATGAAACTTGTAAACTTATATCTCAACTAATGCCCTAGAGCCTCCTTTTATAGACTAAGGAGTCCTAGTCGGCTTACAATACATTCTTAAGATATCATAATCTTTTCTAAACATAAACGTAATCTCTTAAACAATTACATTATACATATCTTGTACAAAAATATCTCAACACTTATCTTCACAAGTATTCTTGTTCTCCAAACAATCTTTATCTCTTTAAACTATCTTATCCTCTTGACTTTAGTAAGTCTTCTAGCAGTTGTACTCTCCAACAGCTAACTTTTTGTACCAACCACACTATAAACATAAGCAATAGTAACATTTAGTCAAAAACTAGCTAGGACTAATATTTTACTCTCAGTATAACATGTACTAGTATAAGTCTCAACAATTACTACTATGCTAGCATAACTACTTAGCTTATATTTCAGTCTTCAACTCTAAGCAGTGTTAACTTTAACTAACAGCAGTAACTTTATACTATCAGTACTAAATTATACTAACAGTAGTATTAGCTGTTGGTAACTTTATACATAACCAGTACTAAACTTTAGCATAATTTCATGTTATGTACCTGAGCGAGTAGTAACTTTTAAGAATCCTTAAATTCTTTTAAGTCTAACAATCTCTCTAAACTTGGATGTTCATTTCGGAATCTTCATGTTTCTTTGTTAAGTCTTCATCACTATCAGGAAGATGCATTCAAACCTTTTATTGACCATTTTGCTGCTTTACCATAAGCTTGAGTAGTTGGTAGCACATCTCATTCCAATAATCAGTTTGAAGTTTCTTGTTAAGCATATTTGTGATTGTTATTGGTGTGAGGGGATATCTCTTTTCAAACTAACATAGAAAATGTGGACTATTTCAACCTTACGCAAAGTGCACTCTATATGAATCAAACCACTTCCCATAGTCACTTGGTATCCTTGTAAGAATTTCTCCATTCATCACTTTTATGTCTGTTTCAAACATGACTTTTACAATACCCCACAACAACACTCTTTCATGTTATCTTCATGGCCTTGTATCCCATGCTTTTGTCTTGACAATTTCCAAGAGTCTGCAAATCTTATCTGTCAATACCCTGAAGCATTCTAATCATTGAAGAATATCTCTTGGAACTTCGCATCTGCTCTTTTCCAATTGCAATGTGGCATATTCCTTCCTTTAAGGAAGCATGTATTTCAACTATCAAGGTGGTTTGTCGTTAATAGCAAGTGGTATAGCATCAATGACTAATATCATCATCTTTTCATATCACCAAATGCTTTTCGCTCAGTTTAACCAACTTCGTCAACTTTCTTCCATGCTTCACCTTGTTCTTTGTCATCCTTCATTCTTTGTCTTTTTGAAGATTCTTGTTGTTGCTCTTTCCCTGCTCTTTTCTTACCAAGCATCTTCTTTCTGTTGCCTTTAGCTTTCTCCTCACTACTTTCTGCTTTCTTTGACTTATTAGATTTCAGTTCATCCTTTGTTCCTTTAGAACTTTCTTCTATTTCCTTTTTGATTTTTACTACCTCAGAATCCATAGGAATAAAAGTTCAAGAATATTTTACATCTCTCTCATTTCATTATCACAAACATCCATGTGGATCTCTTCATAGCTCTTGTTCTTCAACTGATTATGTTTGTATCCACCCATGTTTTTGAGATAAGTAGACATTAGATTCCTCTTTTGAGCTTTAGTTGGTGGCTTTCTTCTTTTCTCTTCAGCTCTAAGCATTGCAAAGTGTTTCTTTCTTTTGTTCATAAGCTCTACAAACAGTCTTGATCTTTTTCATTGTTATTCTCTTGTTCTTTGTTGTAGCCTCTGAGCATACTCAAACTCTGCTCCATGATTACTTGTATTATTATTCCCATGATCATCAAAGCGTGTTGGCTTCTTCTTCCTTTTTCCTTGCAAGGCCTTTTTTTCTATAAGTTTAGCTTCCACTGAGCTTGAAGATTTGATTCCAAATCTTCATCAAGAGTCACTGATCTTTTCTTTTCAGAGGAACTTCAGGCTCAATCATGATTGCTTTGCCTTTGTCTTTAATCATTGAAGGTTATGATTCTTGTGGAGTTTTGAATTCACTTGGCTCCTGTACTACAACCCTTCTAGCCTTGGGTCTTGTAGTTGTTGTTGTTGTAGCAACAGTAGTAACAGCCTTAGGTTTAGCTGCTTTGATTTGAATAAGTGTTTGAGCCAAAGTTATTTCTTTAATAGTTGTAGGAGCAGCACTATCTTCAACACTAGTATCTACTTCTCTTTCCTTTGCACTCTGATTTGTTTTCACAACTGGCATAACACCATGAAGCATCATTTGTATCAAACATTTCTAACATTATGACCTCCCCTGGGGTCATCAACTAAAGATATCTCAGCATCTCTTTCAATGTCTTAATGCTCCTCCCTTTTGATGCATCTTCCTGAATCACCAACTATCTTTATCCTCAGAGGATTCAACTCTTCTAGACTCACCAACTTTCCTTAATCTTTTGAATCCTGTTGTTCTTGATTTCTTTTTCCTTTCCAACTTTTGGACCCTCTTCTTTAAATCAGCAATCTCCTTTGCTTTCTCTAAATCAAGAACCTGTTTTTGCAAGTTAGTACATAAAATCATCAATTCAGATAGTTGCATGCTATCCTCACCACTAAGAGGTTGAATCTTTAGACGTGTAGGATTCACTTTCATCTTGTTGGGTTTCCTTCTTAGTTAACTGTAGTGTCCTTCCTCTGTTTCCTCCTGGACTATTTCTTCTGAGATTAGTAATGGGTGTCTGATGAGAATCAGTAGGAATGCCTGAATCTACACCCTCATCTTGAGTAGGTTGAACCATCATTGTTGCAAACAAAGGTGTTATTCTCCCAGAAAAATCCTTTCCTTCTCTTTTCATATTGGCAAAGATTTTCTTTGTGTGTGAAGGGTTAACATAAATCTTCTTGTGATGTGACATATCACCAAGCTGTTGATTAATGAAAACTTGTAGAAATCATAGATACATCAGAAATTTAACCCCTCCATCTAAGTGTTTCACCATAGCATCAAAAATGTACTTAGACAGATTAAATTTTTGGTTTGTAGCCAAGCATATGATTAAAGAAGCCATTGTACTACTGAATTCGTTCCATGCAGTGGATTTGGCACTAAGGCATTGGGTAATGGTATGAATTAAGAACTTCCATTGCGGAGAAAAGAAAGCTTTATAAAATGTAAGCTTTTGAGAAGGTTTTTCATACCCCATTCTTGCCAGTTCTTCAAAAATCTTATAGCATTTGTTGAGGCAAACAATCAGTACCTCCTGCATCTTCCAAGTGAAGATCACTTCTAATGCTTGACTCCGTGATGATCACCTTCTTCTTATCAATTAGGGCTTGTAACTGACGTTCACCATTGACAGTGTTTGCCTTTGCCGTTGCCCAAAACTGTTGAATGCAAGATGTGTAGATGATAGGATTGACAGTCAATGCATAACGAATCTGATTAGCATTCAGAAAATCAATAATCTCATGAAACCCATCACTTTTAGCGGGTTTGTCCAAGAATGCGACCATGTTATGAGTATTTGATGATCAAAGATGAAATTGAGTTAGGGTATATGGTTAGAGAGTATTTGAATGATTGAAATCGAATAAAGAATCGAATGAAACCTTGAATCAAAGTATTTATAGATCTCACGCCTCACCAAACATTAACTTGAACTGGGCAGCACTAAATTTGGCCTCCTAAGCAGGAGCATTAACCTTAAACATGGGGACAATTACAATGTTATGCCTAACAGTAGTAAGTAACCCAATAACCTAAGACTAACAGCATTAAGTTTTAAGTTACCAGCACTAACTTTAATTTCTTTCCAAAAAGGACTTCTATCATCAATTGATTCTTCTCACAAGCTCTCTTTCTGTTTTTATGCTCACAATATCTCTCAATTCTTTTTGCTCACATAATCACTCATTTATGTTTTTATTCACACATCTCTCTTTCTATTTTTAAGCTCACTTAATCTCTTATTTCTTTTGGCTCACCAAATCACTCTTTCTGTTTTTATGCAACATTTTTGACAGTTTTGTACACAGTTCCATCAATTCCAATAGTTTCATACTGTCCTCCCCACTTCCAAGTGTGTAACCTCTTGAGAGAGGTGGATCATTAGACTGTTTAGATGTAGTCTCAAACCTAGTTTGAGCATCCACATCCCCCAATATGGTATCTTGGCACCTGGGACCACTACCTGAACCAATTTCCTAAGAACTTGATCCATTAAGTGTTGCCATGGATTGGGTCTTATTTGATGTTACCACTGTCCTGCTCTGCTTCTAAGCTAGAAGCAGTAGTGGCAGCCCTTTCCATTCTGTCACCCAACTCCTTATGGACAGCCTCATCACCAACCTTTTTCAGGGGGACCACTAGACTGAGGTATCTTGGTGTCCCGACCTCTTTTGACATGCCTAGATGTTTTTGATTCTTTTTAACACACTTTTGATATAACATATCCTTCCATCCATGCTTTGACTGTATATTGACATAAGTAGCCTCCCCCAACATGTTTTTTTACTTTAGGATAAGAATTTGCTCAACAGTTGAAACTTTGGCTCTCATGTCATCCCAACAGTACTAACTTTTGCTTGGCAGTAGTAATTTTCTGCCTAGCAGTATTAAGTGATATCTAACAGTATTAACTCAGTCTTTAATAATTATATAACAACATGCCTTTATTCATCACAAGCACACTAGAAAAGACTAGATAGACATGTGAAGAATTCATGAGGGATCCTATTTATGATAACCCATGAATTAAATGTTAAAACTGGTTATCCAAAAACATTAAGTCTTCCCTCAAAAAAAACAAAAAAAAAAAAACCAATTATTCAGAGGTTGAAGCATTCGACATTAGGTATTCAATATGCTTTACTGCAATATTAGGTAGATCATAGCAGGAAATACACAATCCAGGTATTTTCTTTTTGCAGGTTTTTTGTATGACCAACTATTTTAACATGCAGTTCTTAAGTATAAACTAGAATACTAATTTATACTTAGCTGTATAATTGACAAGGACTAACAAGTACTCATCTTTACAAAACTTTTACTAAAATATTAAAGAGATGATAGACATGATGATTAAGCATTCAATACTTGAGACCAGGAACTGATATCCTTCCTGCATCAAACCTTTTGTAAGGAGATTGCAACTTATAAATCAGTATGGAATTTTAAACATTTGAATTAACTTTTTGGCATTGCCAATCTCTTATAAAAATGATGCCTTAATCTTTATTGTTTTGTTTTAGAATGTTTGAACCTGATTTTCAATAATGGCAACTAGTTATTTTATTGTAATATTAATGACACTATGCCATGAAATTATATCCATAATCCAACAATTGATTTTGGATCCAGAGTACTTGTCCACAACAACTAGCAGCAGCCACATATTCAGCTTTGTAGTAGAGGGTGGCAACTATGTTTATTTTTACACTGCAGCGATATCTAACCTCTGTTTCCCAAAAACTGACAACCTCTAGTTGTTGACTTCCTATCTTGAGTTGCTCCAGCATAGTCACTATCAGTATAAGCAACTAGTTCAAATGGAGAATCTCTAGAGTACCAAAGGCCTAAAGTTGGTTTGCCTTTCAAATATCTAAAATTTCTCTTGACTGCTTATAGGAGATGTGATGTCTTTGATGTAACTTGAAATCTGGCACTTGCACATACGGCAAACATGATATTGATGGCTAGTATGCTATAAGGATACATCTAGATCCAATCATAGATCTATAGAGATGTACATCAACATCATCAGCATCTCCATCTTTGACTAAAGGCTTTTCCAAATCAACTAAAGTTAAAGCAGACTTCACATCAGTGTAGTTGAATTTCTTCAAAATCTCAGCTACATATTTTTCCTGACTGATAAATATTCCATCTTCCTTCTGTTGTACTTGTAATCCTAGAAAAAAGTAAGTTCTCATAGAATCTCATCTGGAAACTTATCTTCATAAGCTCTCAATCTAGTAAACAGTTATCTGTTTGTAGAGCCAAGATATGTCATCAACATAGACCTGTACAAGCAAAATATTCCGCTTTTGTTTTGATATAAATAATGTCTAATCAATTTTGACTTTTTTAAGCCATTGCCCTAACAGGATAGTTACCAAGGTTTCAATACCATGCTCTTGGTGCTTGATGCAAACCATAAAGTGCCTTTGACCCTTGTTGTAAACTTTGTCTGATAAGGATGATGGTACCTTGGGTGTTTGACGTATGTAGGTTTTCTTTGAGTGTATGGTGTGTGGGTTCTGGATGTTGATGGTTAGGATCTTTAAATCCTGGTGGTTGATTTGAGTACATAAGCCTCTCCTACAATAGTTACATATAAGAAAGCACTCTTCACATCCATTTGATATACAAGAAAACCCATAAAAGAAGCATAGGCCAAAAACAATCTTATTGCCTTAATTCTTGCCACAGGAGCAAAAACTTCTTCATAGTCTATACCTTCTTCTTGTCTATGACCCCTGTGCAACCAACCTTTCTTTATTCCTTATCACAATTCCTCTTTCATCTTTCTAGTTTCTGAAGACCCATTTTGTTCCAATGGCCCTTTTTACAATAGGCATATCCACAAGTATCCAAACCCGTTGGAGTTTGAATTGCAGAAATTCTTCCTGCATTGCTTCCACCCAAGATGAATCAGATAGAGGTTTAGCAATGCTTGTGGGTTCAATTTGTGATAGGAAACAAGCATATAAACAAGTATTCAGGGTATCATGTGTTTTTTGTTCATATACAGCATCGAGAAACCCTTGTTCAGAAGTAGGTTTTGTCATTCTTCTTGTCTGAACAGATGACTTCACATCACCAATCACATTTTCAATTAGGTGATCCTTATGAATTCTTGTATTAGGAGTGGTTAGAACTGTATAAGAATTTGTGATGTTCCCCAAATCAACTTCTGGTTCATCTTCATCACTGAAGAACTCAACATGAGTGGCTTCAAGTGTATGACTAACTCCCATAGTAAACATGTCTTTAAGGCTATCTTGATTATATGAACTAGCAATATTAACTGATGGACTAACAACATTAAGTTTAAAGCTACCAGTATTAACATCAGGACTGACAGTATTAATATGTTGTCCAACAACATTAACTTCTTTAGGACTGCTAACATCATCAGACTTATCTTGTTCATCATTCTCATTATCTGGACCATCTCCATCCTGCTTTTGATCATCAGCAACAGATTTTGGTTCACCATTATCAACATCCTGGGTAGGTGAATCAAAGTATGAAGCATCTTTCCAAATTGGCATCATAATGCAATCTTGATTGATTTCTTCTAATGTACATGCATTAAGTTATTCTTGTGTATCTGCAGATTCATTAATGATTGTACCTGCAGCAACTGGTACATAATTCATAGATTGGGTTAGAGAATCAATGTCAAACAGCCACTTTGGACCATTCCCTTCTATCATAGGCTTATTCTCTAAAAACCCAATATGCAAGTTTTCTTCTACCCTCCTGGTTCTAGTGTTGTATACCCTAAAAGCTTTACTACTCAAAGAATATCCAACAAAGAAACCTTCATCACTTTTGCCATCAAACTTGCCTAAACTGTCTAAAGTATTAAGAATAGTAACATGACATCCAAATGGTTTCATAAAGCTTAGAGCAGGTTTAAAACCTCTAAAAAGTTCATAAGGTGTCTTATTATGAGGCTTGACTACTAGATCTATTCTGTACATTAGCTAAGCGTACTAACTGCTTCAGCCCAAAATGTGGTAGGTAACTTAGAGTCAGCTAACATTGTTCTAGCAGCCTCAATTAGTGTCCTATTCCTCCTCTCAGCTACACCATTTTGCTAAGGAGTCCTGGCTATACTATATTCTCTCTTAATACCTTTTTCTCTGCAAAAATCATCCATAACTTTGTTCTTAAACTCTGTTCCATTATCACTTCTGATTATTTTCACTTTCTTATCCACTAGGTTTTCTATTCTTTGATAAAGTTCTTAAGGATCTTATGGTTTCCATCCTTAGTTGTTTAAAAAGAAAAGAAAACCCATGTAAACTGTTATAATCATCAGTGTAATACTAAGCACATCACTACGCATTAAACTACTCACAAAGGTTGGGACCAAACAAATCCATATGAAGCATTAAACAAAGGATTAGTAATTGGATCAGAACTTTGGATTACAAGAAGCTCTGTGTTTTCTTCCCATTAAGAACAAGCAATACAGGTTTTGGTCATTTTCAAACGTATTGGTGGCAATCCTCTTACAAGATTATCCTTGACAAGCTTATTTATGTTTTAAAATTAATATGACCAAGCATCCTATGCCAGAGCATTGATTCATCTGATGTAGCCTTTGCAACAAGACAAGTTAAAGTATCTTTAGAAACAATGTTCGTCATCGTCAAGATCTTTATGTACATGTATGTCCTTTTTCTAGGAATTTTAGAAGTATCTGACTTTCATCAGGAACTTAAAATTAGGAGATTAGAAAGACATTCAGTGTCAGTAAAAAAGGACCTAGTTCATTTTTGTCCATCTGTGAGAGACTAAAAAGATTTATAATTTTAATCTCATTGACAAAGTATAATTTCAAAATCAAGACTATCAGTTTTAAGTGTTCCTTTACCAGAGATTCTACCACAATGTGTTCCTCCTCCATATGTAACATAACCTCTATCAAATTCCTTGAAATCTGAGAGATAAGCTATGTTCCCAGTCATGTGCCTTGAGCATCCACTGTCAACAAATCATGTATCATCTTGTTGTGGCTTGCCCTGTACATATAAATAAGGAATTAGCATTCCTTGGGGACCAAGCCATCATCTGACTTGGATCTGACTGTGAATCAATGTAATTTATGTTTCTTAAGTGATTAATGCATATTAGGTTTGGTAGGTCACAAAACCAAACATGCTGACTGGCCTTTCAAACTTTTGCCTGATTAACCCTAACAACCACTTTATTACAACCCTGCTGATTGGAGCCTAGCAGTTTTAACTGTTTTTGGCCTAGCAGTATTAACTGCTTGTGCCTTGGCAGTATTAACTTCTTATGATTTTGGGCAAGTATTAACTCGCACGTATTCCGTAAATCTCTTTGAACCTATAGCAGAAATGCCGCCATCGCGCAGTAGATTTGAACGGGCTTCTTTAGTTGATTGTGGCTGTTCCTTGGAAAATATGACTGATTTTACAGTGACTAAGCGTCATGAACGCCCGCCCACCCCCCCCCATACCCGGTTTAGGCCTCTTATATATATCTCTCCCCCACCCCCCCCCCCCACCCAGCCTAAACAATTTAAGTGGTGTGAGGCCAATTTTTAACAAAACTGCTCTTGGCGTCTATCTTGTGTTCACTAGGGTGGGTGGTTTTGGCTAATAGTCATTAATCCACCCTATTGTAATTATTTCTAGATACTATTCTTTTTCTTTGATGGTGATCATAGTTAATCTGCACATGATTAAAACTCCCACAAATAAAGCAAGCTTTGTTATACATCACAAAATTACTTCCTAGTTGATTGGACTTTTGTCCATCCTAATTCCTTTGATTCCCCCTAGGAGTTTGTGATCTATACATCTCTGCATACCTAACTGACTTTTTAACTGGTTTTTCATGATTTTTAGGTTTAACAAACTCTGCCTTTTATAATAGGGAAACGAGTTTCCTTTATCAACATTTAAGTGAAGACTCAACACAAAGCTACTGTGTCTTTGATACTTGTTCTTTTATCAAAGAGTCATCAGAATTTTCCTTAGATCATATGATTTTTTATAACAACAACATTAGACTCTTGCTCACTATTCTTAGTACCATAACCTTTGAATTCAGGCTCTTTGAATTCATCAAGACCAGAATAAGACAAATCAAGCTTGTTAGGTCTATTATAGATTAAAGGATGAGGTGGAAGTAATGCACTATATCCCAAACCCTTTTTACTTTTGTCAGTTATCTGATTCCCTAACAACTTGTCTAGGTCTTTTGGGGATTTTAATTCATGCCCTCTTTTTCTTGTCTTAACTATTTCAACATCACTTTTAGGCATTTATTCATAGTCTTTGGCATGCTACTTTCTCTTTTCAGAACTGCAATTCTTCACTACAATGGAACCTCATTCTTTCTATATGTGATAAGTTGTTCTTCTACTGTTGCTAAACCTCTTTTATAAGTAGCTGCTGTAAATTCAGTTTGATTAAGCTTAACAATCAAATCATCACACTGTTTCTTAAGAGTTTCATAGTTTTTCAGACAAGTTTTAGAGCAAGTTTTATCAGTGTATACCTCAGAGTCTGAAAACGCCATTAGAGCCATGTTTGTCTGAACCTGTTCTTCTGCCATGTCACTCTAGTCAAAACCTACACCATCTATAGCCAACATTGCCTTTGAAGATGTGTCTTCATTGTTTCCTTGCTTCCTAGTGTTGTCTTGATTTCTGAACTGACCCTCCTTGCTTCTTGGTACTCTACACTCCCTGGCAAAGTGTCCCATCTTATGACAGTTGAAACACTCTACCTTGGATTTATCATACCCAGCAGTATCATTAGCATTAATGAAAATTTTCTTGCCTGTCCTCTGATAGTACCTCTTTGCCCTCATACTTAGCAGAGATAGCTGCCACTTCAAATTCATTGCTTCCAGATCATCTTCATGAATTTTCTCTAAGTCTTGCTGTAGGAGATTAGAACATTTAGGATTCTCAACATGAAATCATACACAGTAATTATCACTGAAGCTAGCCGTACTACTGAGGATAGCTAGGGTTAAATCCAGGGCTTAGTAGTATTTAACTTCATATGCAGGTATAGCAGTATTAACATCATTAGTACTGCTAGTGCTTGGAGCAGTCATAAAGGCCAAGTTTTGAGCACCACTACTTGCACCAACAGATTTCTTTACCTTTTGTTCAACAATTTTGAAGTTGTTGTACAAATCATCAATGCTCATAGTTTCAATTTCAGGCTTATTCATCCATACTACTACATGAGTGTTCCACTCAGGGGGCAAGCTGCTCAAAATTTTTGAATTTAAGTCTTCTTGAGAGATGACCACACCCAAAATTGCAAGCCTACTAACAATCTTCTGGAGCCTGTTGAAAATAGAGTCAAGAGACTCTGTGCTTGATGCACTGAAATTTTCATATTGTTGCTTCAAAAGTGTCTTCTGTGTTTTCTTAGTAGCTTCATTACCTCCAAATCGTGTTTCAATGGCAGCAAACATTGTTTTAGCATCAGGGTACTGACTGAATGTAAGTTGATGTTCATTGGGAAGAGCCATGAGTAGCAAGCTTCTAGCCTTCACATCATTCTTCTTGTTGGTCTTTTCTTTAGCAGTTACAGGTACATACATCTTTGTAACTGAAGTACCATTCTCTTGTGCTGTTTGTGGTACAGACACCCATGAGTTACCATTCTCTATGACCTCCCATAGAGCATAGTCTTGTATCTGGAAAGTACTTTTAATTTTATCCACCCACATTCATACTCACCTAGTTTGAGTATGGGTAGTCTTAGCAGTAGTATTACTATTGTAAATTCAAATTCCATGACTTCTAGATCAAAGTTTTCAAGCAAAGCTCTGATACCACTTGTTGAGTTCCCTCCTTGATACGATTCCTTAGGTTGTCTAGGTTAATTACCTTGGATAAATCCAAAATAACTTGTTGTCGAAATTTGTATGTATACTAATGTGTATGCGAATTCAACACCTTAATACTAGAAGTATTATGAATTAAAAAGTAAACGTGAATAAACAAAGATATAACCTAAACGCTCCAATTTTATTAGATCATCTTAATAGAGTACTCTTCACTAGTACTAGGGTTTACAACCTTGAAGCTTTTCTAAATCGACTTGACAACTATGAAAACTCGTAAACTTATATCTCAACTAATGCTCTAGAGCCTCCTTTTATAGACCAAGGAGTCCTAGTCGGCTTATATACTGCCTAAGATATCATAGTCTTTTCTAAACCATAAACGTAATCTCTTGACCAAGTACATTAACATATCTTGTACAAAAAATAATCAAATACTTATTTCACAAGTATTCTTGTTCTCCAAACATCTTTATCTCTTTAAACCATCTTGATCTCTTGACTAGTAGTATAGTAAGTCTTCTAGGCAGTTGTAATCCAGAGCATAAACTTTTTGTCCAGCAGCACTATAAACATAAGAAGTAGTAAACATTAGTTACTAGCAGTACTAATATGTAATCACAGTAGTAAATGTACTAGCTAGTTTTAACCATTACTACTCAGCAACACTAATACTTAGCTTATATTTCAGTTTTTCACTTCTAACGCCTAGTGGTTAACTTCAAACTAACAACAGTAAAACTTTTATGCCCTATCTAAGTATAAGTTATACTAATAGTAGTAACTAGATGTGTAACTTTATATACAGTACTAACTACTTAGCATAATTTCCATTATATACCTGAGCAGTAGTAACTCTAAGAATCCTTGAAGTCTTTTAAGTCCCAACAATAGAGAAACTAAACATGCATAAAATACAAAGTATAGACACGCAGTGTCATAAAAATACCCACCACAATCAAAGAAATCTAAAGTAGTCTGAATTGAACGAAGGCCAGTTCATGTCAATGTCAGAACATGAAACCTCATAATCCTAACAATGCGAACTAATCAACATTCATCCACCAAACAAATAAGCGAAATCTAGATAACTAAACTTCGCCAGCTGCCTACGGTCCATCTAGCCACTTTTCCTAACTTTAACCTCATCCCGCTGAATACCTGAAAATGATGCTTATATGTCAACGTAATGGTTGGTGAGAAACGGTGTTTGTTCAGACACTCATAATCAATCCATTTTCAAAATACAGTGCCGAAATTACTATGATTATAAAACTGCATAGCCGGGCAGTTACTAGATTACTATACAAGCTAAACATGATACAATCAATCAATCATATCAACACATTGGGTGGGGAGTAACATACTCGCTCCCAAATCTGGTGATATCCTGACATGCTAAACGATAGTACATGCAGCAACATATACCTGACATGCTAAACGAAGTACATGCAGGCCAATCACTCAACTTAACATGTTTATTCTCGGGACATGCAAGCGTCCAACCAAATCCACATTGAGTAGGCGTACTCATCCGCTCCCATAATACAAACCAACACGTAGCACATAAACATAAATAACCAATGTTAAAAGGCCATGCACAAAGTAACACTAATCACAACAATCTAAATCATTTCAAAACATTTGCATCATTTAATCCAAGTTTAAAAACACAGTAAAAGGTGGGGACTATGTAAACTCACCTGAATGCCCAAAACGCATATGCTTCTAATTCTATCACGTAAATATAAAATAAATAAACACGGTTACACGCGACCAAGCTAAAAGCTCTAGTCCATGTAACACATATATGATGGATGTCTAAGGGTTTGATTAACCATCATGGGTCACCCCGACACCATGCCCAACCTTAACCACTTCATTAACACCTTTCACTAGTTACTTACAATTTATTCAGAATTGCAGAATTTTAGTGTATCTTTACGTACTTAAAAACCTTACTTGCTGACCTCCATAAATTATACCAAAAATCACCTAAGTTCATTTATGAGTTTATTAACTACCTTGTGATTCCCAAGTGCTCACTACATGTGCCACTACTCCAAATAAAATCCAACTTCAAAACTGTCCCAATTCGGATCTGATTGCACACTAAAATGTATGGCCCTAATTACCCTACTTAGACAACTAATCAGAGGCTAAATTTTGGTGTGAGGTTAATAGACATATAGAACTTGGACGACCTTGTTTTTAGCTTAAGCTTAATTCGAATTTAAGTAGGGGTTTTACTCCCCGAAATCAGACCCAAATCTGACCCGTATTTACTGTTTTAACAACTTTTCTTGCAAAAATTATTTGACTAACTTCCCGACCTCAAAACCTTTCGTGGCTGGACTTTTTGAAAACTAGACTCTCTGAGCTTATTCATAGGCTCAAGAAACATATCAATACTCGTTTTTATCATCAAGATATCATTCGTTGAACACGACCCAAAAATCTGCCATAACCTAAATCATGATCTAACGCGTTTTATACCTAACCGATTGCACCATTATGATCCTAATTAAACCACAAACACACTAGCATGATCATATCCTCATTAATTACAAAAGTGTTAAACCCTAATGATCCATCATAATTAGGGTTACATGAATAATAAAATCTAGCTAGGATGAACATACTTACCTTGGATGCTATCCCCTAAAACATTCTTGGGGGTTCTTGGGATCAACCATTATAATCGACACTAATGGTTTAGGGGGGAGGGATGAATTTTGATGTTATAAGGGTTGAGGGGGAAGAAATAAGTGTTTTCTTGACCTAGGGGTTATCCTAAGACTCCTAATCCTAATCAACTTAGACTTGTTTTAGGATAATACCCTTTATTTTCTTTTTTTCCTTCTTTCTTTTCTTTTTGGCCGATCCCTACATAAATATACATACATTTATTTTATTTTTATTTTATTAAATTTATTAATTACATTATTACTTACATTACCTTAAGTTTTTATAAAACCTAAGCCAATTTAAGTAAACAACTTTTTTACATAACGTACTTACTATATTTTCTAAAAATAACTTACATTTCAAAATTTCATTTTCTATGTTTAGAAGTTTAACAAACATCTATATTTCATCACTTAAACTTCTTTCAATATGGACTATTTTCCACAAACGCTTAATCCACAATAATCCAAATATTTGACATAGCATTACATACAATACGCCAATCATTTCCATTATCACCGCATGTGAACAAATGGAATACCAATCACTTCCCACAACATGATCAAAATGAGATGCCCATACAACTCAAAATGATCTTAAGCACATACTAAAACCACTTAGCACACATAATAATCACATAGCACCTCACTTAATCCCATAAAATGAACACATAGCCATATCTAAAGGTAAAGCTAACCAGTCCAATCAGAGACGGTGTCCACAGTCTCCCCTATTAAGGGAATTTCTGTCCAAAAATTTAATCAATTCTATCGCTAAGTTAAGATTACTTCTACCATAAGGGTACAAATAGCAGCAATCATCAACTATGTGCAAAAGATAGCTCAAAAACTACATGAAGTCTCCGCCCGTCCCTGAGGAAACCCCTCAAAACCTTTAAGTTGTGTAACAATTTGTTTCATGACTTAACCCCGCAACTCATCAAACAAGAACTGTCTTGAAATCAAGTTATGAGTTGTTACACAACATAAAGGTTTTGAAGAACCGGCTCGACTTCAGGTTTACTCAAAATATAACACCAACCAAAATTTTTCAAACACTTAACTTTCTTATACACTTTATATTCTCAAGGCAACCTAGGACCTCGATTGGGTTTCCAACTCAAAATAGTCGATTTAAGACCCCACAACGATTCAACTTCTAAATTTCACGATCCATAATTCCCTTGGGTTCTTCAACAAAACGAAGAGTCTTGTCGGCTTCGATCTCATCCAACGACACATGCAGATTAGCATCCGCCAAACATTTTTTTCCAGATTCGACACATGGAATGTGTCATGTACACTACTCAACTCCTCGGGCAACTTCAACCTATAAGCTATAGAGCCAATCCTTTTAAGGATCTCAAACGGTTCTACATACCTCGGTGCTAACTTTCCCTTTCTTTCCCAAAACAAAATCACGCCTTCACAAGGCGAACACCTTTATACAACACATGATATCATACCTCAACTCTAATGGATTACGGCTATTACTAGCATAGCTCTTGTTGATCTCTCACCGATTGTAAACTTTTTCTTGATCAAACACTACCTTATCGGTCGTTTCTTGCCAAATTCAGGTTACAACTCAAATACCTTTCTCAAATCTCTGCCTACAAAACATGACTATCTGACATTTCCTCCCTACAGGCTGTCTAACAAAGCATAAGGAAGCTCGAATGATTAGCTATTGGTGTAGATAACTCAGCTAAGGTAGGTGGACCACCCAATTTACCACCATTGTCAATCCACACACGCCTTAAGATACCTTCCAAATGTCTTGAATCGCACGATACTTTGTTCATCCGTTTTGAGGATGATAAGCAGTACACTATTAGTAGGTCTTCCTAATGCTTTATGCTAGCGTCTGCCTAAAACCCATGAAGTAATCTCCTTCTCAATCTGAGATGATCGACTCCGGAACTACATTCCTTGCTTACTATTTCATAAATATTATCCTTGCCATTCTCTCTTGTGAATCTTCTCGTTATAGCTTAGAACTATAAGGGTGACTTGGGTCAGTCTATCGACCATCACCCCAAATCATATCATTCCCACTACTTGACCTTGGCAATTTAGTGATTAAATCCATGGTAATTATATCACATTTTCACTCAAGTATCTCAGGCTATTACAGCAAACCAAAAGTCTTTGTCATTGCATCCTTCACCTCTTAAACAAGTCCAAATTTGCTAACATAGATAGCTATATCCTTCTCTATTCATGGCCACCAATACATGTCTCCAAGGTTATAGTATTCTATCCGTCCCGGAAGGACCTTTACGCTTTGAATCCCATTACTGTTCTCACACGTCCTACTAACGGAACCCTTATTCAATCCATAAAGTACAAACTTCTGTCTCCTTTCCCTTCCATCTGTTGATCTAAACCATGTAGTATTTCTGCGAGTACGTTCTCTTGCTTGAACGCCTCACTTTGGGCTGTCAGTATCATTCCTCTTACTCTATACTGAATAGTCATAGCCATCGCTTGAACACATCTAGGTTTCACTCGTTCCTTCATACTTAACGCATCAGTCACCACATTTGCCTTACCTGGATGGTAGCGAATTTCATACTCATACTCACTATATAATTTAATCCATAAAGTACTAACCATCATCTGCCTTCTTTTCCATTTGTTGGTCCAGGTCATGCAGCATTTCTGCTGGCGTGTTCTCTACCTTGGACGTCTCGCTTGAAGTAGCCAATATCTTGTCCTTAACACTTAAATGGATAGTCATGGACATTGCTCTTACTCATCTTAGTTTCACTCTCCATTTCTTCTCAACGCATCAACCACTACATTCGATCAATCAAAGCGTCAAACAAATCATTCTTCAAAGT